>CM031241.1:725636908-725724408 GCA_018340775.1 Taxus wallichiana var. yunnanensis | reverse complement strand
GTAATTTGCCCCATCTGTAATTACTAAAACTAATAGGTTGTTCTCGAAGGAAGATTTTGTGTAACACTTTGATTTTTTTAAGTTATCATGGTAATTACCTTTCATGATGTTATAACTGTAGAAATGAAGATAAATATGTTAAGACACATCTTTTGATCTTAGAGGAATGTGTTGCTGCTTGTTTGCTGAACTCTATTATTATTACTTCGTGATTGATGAGACAACAGACTTGTCGTATGCTTGATGAGCTCTATTCAGCGATTGACACACCTTGAATCAATTCCATTGATCCAAGGTATGTTTTACCTTCTTATAATCTTTGTCGATTTACTTTTAAACCAGACTGAAGGTTGATATAAATGTTGCAGCACCTGATTTCAGGTATGAATATCTGGTACGTAGATGCCAATGAAAAAGGTTCAATTCTCGAACCACACACCGTTGTAATGCTAGACAGCATAAGACGATAAGGGCCTGGATGCAAGTGGCATAGGTATGTGGAACTTAGGACGAAATGTCCTGCTTAATGTTGAATATGACTGTCAGGCGGAAAGACTTGATATGGAAACTAGTTAATTAAATATTAGGGGATTAAACCCTAACCTACCCCTAAGTTTTATCTTATACCCTAACTACTATCCTATATGGATTTTAGATTTCATAAGGGAGAAAATAGATATAAATTCCATTAACCTATGAACTAGGTGAATGACCTAGATATGGACTATTAAAATCCTAAACTAATCCTAACCTAAGGAAGGGGACGCATAGACCCATGTGGATGGAAAGGATAAGGGGGAAGGTAGGAAATTTAATGGGACAATAAATGAAGTCCTTACATGTACAGCACCAAAGTTTGGCGGGAACAAAGAAAAGTTGGAGGCGTCTAACTAGCTTAGAAACTAAATGGAATTTATATGCAAATTTGAAATTTGGAAACTCACCAACCCGAGTCGGTGGTGGCGTGAGGAATGAGGAAAGGCAGTGCATTCAATGCATTAATTATCTTGGTCTTAGCGACCAGCTCACCTTGGAAAGAGGATAGAGGAAAAAGGAAAATTGTTTGTTGTTGTGTGCATTTGGATTTTAGTTGCTCTACATTTTGTTTCTCCATGGTTCTGTCGAACCAGCTGTGTTTTGATTATTATCTCTGTTCTTTGGAAAAATAAAGGCTATTCTTGAGCCTGTGGAAGTTAGTGACTGGTTGGAAAGCTCTGGCCGAGGATGTCATGGAGAGAAACAACTCTAGTGGGCGTGGTTTTCTTCGAGCCACAAGAAAAATTAACAGGCATGTTAAGCCCTTCTCCTTAAACCACTTGCTTTTGCTTAATAGTCTCATTAAAACAACCCTGCTCTTATGATGGGGGTTTTGGTTATTTGATTTGGCTGTTATGTTGAGATGATTTCGAGTTGAGTCGTTTTCTTTTCTGTACGCGGCTTGAGCATTCTTTGCATAATGATTAAGTTGAATACATTGTCCTTGCTGTGTGGTTCGTTTCGGTAGTGTTGGGTATTCACTTTATTACCATTTGGGGTTGTGCTAATAAATACATTAGCTAAATGAATATCACTTCTGAGTTCTGAGCATTCTTGTGAAAATGAAAAGATGAGATGATTTGTATGTCTGGTTGAACTGTCCTTAAAAGAATGAACATGACTTGGGTATTCTCGGGTGTTTGAAGAAAATGATTGTTCTTCTTATTGAAATCATTAATGAATTATGTTTTCTCTTTGCTACTTCAAAATCTGAAGGTAATGGGAAAGAGGATTTTATTGTGCATTTTGGATGTGGTTTGATCTTCTAGTCTGAACTGTCATCATGAAAATGAACATGGCTTAGTGTTTCTGCAAATGAATGAAACAAATGAGATTTGGCTTGTTGTTGAGATTGTTTTGATGTACCTTGCTTGCACATCTATTACCCTATGCGGGTTTGCATTGATAAAGGCATTGTTATGCGAATATATATATTTTTAAGGATTGTGGACCTTTCATCGTTTTCATTAAGAACAAAATATGAATGGAATTATTCTTTGTTGTTGGAAAGTGAAAACTCTCATTATTAGGATGAAAGTGTGACTGGTTGTAGTCGTTGTACACTCTTGCATGTTATAAAGACGTGAATGTCTGTAGAGTGAAATGTTTAAAAGGAAATGATTGCGTTATAGGTCCTTTTGGTACTAATGTTTATAGACCAGTTGCAATGAACTCTGGTCAACTTTTTGGAAAGGTAATAGTAGTTTTCAATTACTGAATATACTACTCTGAATGAATTATACTATTGGAGTATGTCTGCTCTAAATAAGAGGTATTTGATAGATGATCTTGCTCCCTTATATTCGATTATTGATTTTCATTTATTTCTCTTTGGACTGTTATCATTGATTGATATCACATTTGGATTAAAAACTTCTAGTACAGCTATGAGGAAAAGAAAGAGAGTGTGAATGGATAATTTGAATTAATGATCATTTTTCTCTCATACAGTTGGAAATCTATAATTGTTATGGAACAAATTTCGTACTGCTTGGGTTAAGCATTTGTATTTAATTGTTGTTTGCTTGTTCTCTTCAGCGTTTGATTGCTTGAAATCAGATGAGTTGTATGAAGGAAGGGACAATAATTTGGTTTAGATTTTAGTTAAGATCTATCTTTTGAATTCACAACTATTGTAAGAGAATGGAATTGATAGCATTTATGTTAGAACAATAGCAGTGCATAGTTGTGTTTTTAGTTCTTACAGATGTTTGTAATCTGGAACTGTTGAAGGAAATTACTTCTTGTAATAATTATTTGGGAAAGAGGGCAGTAATCCTTTGTCTGATTAGGAGGGTTATTGGATGATTGAGTTGATATGTTGTTCATCCTTTTTGGTATTTAATTCTTGAATGATGTTCATATTAACGTTTCATAAAAGCAGGGTTCTTTTATTGAGACAGTTAATTAAAAGCACCTCATTTTAAAGACAAGTGCTTAATATGCTCAGTTCAATGAACTGACCCGTGCAAGTAATTTTGCAGATGAAACTTGAGTATAAATGAAGACATGGTTGTTTTTTGATACTTCTTTGATTAACTGAAGATGGATTGTATTGATAGCTATTACTCCTCCACGAGGAAATGAGAAAGGAAGAAGTTACATTCTTCTATCTTTATGAGTTGTAATGTTGTTTGATATAAACAAAGTCCAGTCGTTTGGACTGGAAAATGTATAGATTGTAAATCTGATGGATGAATACAAGTAAAAGTGTGATATTTTCAATAACTGTATCAGTTTGATATTGTTGAATAAGTTTGAGAATATAACATTATTCCTTGACTTGGAATTATTCAAATGTTAATGGATGAATTTAAAAGGAAATAACATCTATTCTTTACCTGAATGCAACTTTTACGTTGAAATGTGCAATTAGTTCATACTTGGGTTAAGATGAATTTTGAATTGACATTAAAAAGATTTAGATAAACATGAAATCCTAATTGGAAGGTATTCGGGATTAGTTTGAAAGCTAAGGGATATCAAATAACTTAGGGCAGCTGAACCTTGTATTCGGACTCCGTTAATAGCCTCGAATGTTTAAATTCAGAAAATAAAGATATGGGAAATCATATCTATTGTTAATAGACCTTAACTAAGTAAGGTTAAGGAGGATAAATGAATAAATTCATTTAGAATTAGACCTCGTTTAAATGACGTCTAATAAGATGGAATTCTGAATTTGTTTACAGTTGTGGAAAACTTGGTTAAGTTTAATAGGTTAAACTTATTAAGTTTATCGATAATGGACTGATTAGTCCAAAGATTAAGAAAGGAACCAAGAAGTGAATATGCAACCCTTTGGTATGAAGGAGGAGATGCATATTAAGCTAGAAGATGGATTAAGTCTCTCTTAGCTACATACAACTGTAACAAGAACAAGGATAAAGGATCAGCATGGCTGCTGAAAGTTGATCTTAAATACTAAGATTATAACCAAATCACAATTGAGCTAGATGTGTACCCTCGATGAGAGGATTCCGTAGGACATTGACATACGCCAGCTACAATATGGTGTCTTCGTGAAGGTGGGGCCTTCATGACGACACAATGTTATAGCTGACATATTACAATGCCCTCCCGAATTAAATCATCAAGTTTACATAAGTTGGATAATAAGTTCTTGGTTGGGGATAGGAATGTGATCACATATACGAGTGACTCCGGAGGACTAAAGGTAACTAGACACATGGAGTCATCTAGGAATGACACCGTATGTCTGCGTATCTTTAGTTACCATGAGTAACTTCCTATACTCATTCATATTGCTAGTTGGGGTTAGAGTTTGACCTTAAATGGAAGGACTGGTAGAGACCAGGAAAGACCATTCTAGATAACAGATGAAGTGAGGTGAAGGACGTATTCCATTGGTGTGTATCACATCTAGGAATATGATCATGCAAAGCATGTGAAAATATTTGGCCAAAGTATCGCAAGTGTTGGTTGCGTTGTCCTAATCACCTAGTTTAAGATGTAGGATGTCAGATGAATATCAGTAATAGATATTCAGATAGGCTTCTTAAATGGATCACTTCGATAACCGGAAATGGTAAAAGAACCCTGTATATTCATTATACTATGCATGAATTAACATGAAGGATCGGTAAGTCACCGAGTCATGAAATGAGAGATCGCTGAAACTCCGAGCCATAAAGTGGGAGGTCGGTAGTTCTTCGAGTCATTTACAGCAGCATATGGTATCTGTTATATGATTGAATGGCACTGAATGTGTGTTCCATATTGCAAATATGTGAATAGAGAACATTAGTTTTAAAAGGAAATTGTGTGATCCAAACTGCATTAATTGACAAAGAAACAATTATTAAAACTTGAACGTGTGTTTGAATTATATAATTCATAACAGGGAACGTTGTATAAAAAAATTCCCTTGTTCTAGTATCTTAAAATGGGGATGTTACATCTTGGTATCAGAGCTGAAGGTTGCAGCTCTTGGACCTAATGAGTCCACAATTTAATAAGGTTTACATTTTCTTATTGAACAGAAAATGGTCAGAACAAGAGGAAATGCTGCGAACAACCCATTACTGGGTGGAGAAGCAGCTACTGCTCAAAAGCTGGATGAAATCCTTGCTGCCCTACTAGACACGAGAGATCGTTTGACTGTTTTGGAACAGCAGTCAATGGGCAATGAAGAGGAGGAAGAAGAAGCTGATATAAATGATCAGCCACCTCCTATGGACAACACCAATGGAGGGAATCCGGGTGTTGATAATAGTAATGTGAATGCTCCTAATCATCCTAAAATAAAAGGGCAAGATTAGTAGCTGAACTTACAAATGACATAAAGAGAATAAGTCCTCCAAAGTTTGATGGAACAACCCTTGGGGACGGAGCTGAGAATTGGCTCAGTGAAATGGAGAAGTACTTTGCAATAAGAAACTTCTCCGAGGAGACCAAAGTGATATGGGGAGCATATCAGCTTTCTCATGAAGCATCATCATGGTGGGACAACCGTAAGGTTGAGTTGAATATTGTCGAATCAGACATAACTTGGGATCAATTTAAGGGTTACTTTAGGCAACGGTGGCTGCCTCAACTCTATTTTGATAGGAAAATGACTGAATTTCAGAACTGGTCGCAAGGAAGGCTGATGGTGATAGAATACTGGGAAGGGTTTACTAAACTCCTTAAGTATGTGCCGCAGTACCAAGATGACGAGAAGTTCAGAATACAAAAGTTCATAATGGGACTAAATCCCATCATTGGTGGTGAAGTGGATGTCCACGGTCCAACCACCATGGAAGGAGTTGTCGAAAAGGCAATAAGACAGGAACAAAAATTGAGAGCAATTTCTGCTCATAGGGAAGAGATAAGGAAGAAGATTCCCAATTCTTCTTCATCTCTCACACCCAAAAGGGGGCCTTGGAAAAGGTTTGGTGTGAAAAACAAAATTTTGTAGATAACAACAAGAAATCTGTAATGAACAAACCTATAAATAGTGTGTGGAATAACTTCGCAAAAGTTAGTGGCAATGGACAAAAGTCCTATGGGAGCCAAAATGATAACTTCAAAGCTGGTAACAAATTTGAGCCTAGGAAAGGGCCAGTTGGAGGATGCTTCAACTATGGAAAGGACCATTACGCGAGTCACTATCCTCTGAAAAGGATGATCGCGATCAGCAACATAGGATACACGCTGCGGTGGCTAACAGACAAGCTGAAAAGCAAGTTACGCCTATAGAAGTTCCGGGTAAGTTATTCGGTACACCTGTAGTCATAATTTTTGATACTGGAGCCACTGAATGCTTTATTTCTACTAAACTTGCAATGAAATTAAAAAGAAAGGCTGAATGAATGGATAAGACATGGACAGTGCATTATGGGAATAATGTTGTCCATACAGTCGAAATGTGCCTTTTTGGGGCAATTCTTGACTTGCCCAGTTTCTCCACCAAAGTTGACCTGTATGTCACTCCTTTAGGATCATATGATATCATTATTGGAGTTAACTAGTTGGTAGAACATAAGGCAAAGGTCGACTGTTATGAAAAACAAATTTGTTGTTTTGACGACCTGCGAAAAAAAGTGTCATTCAAGGTGTAAAGCGTGAAGTTGCAGTTAGGAAACTAACAGCTATGCAACTAAAAAGGGCTAAAAATAGAGGCTGCACCTTGTATGCAATAAAAATGATAGAAAATGTTGAGGAGGATAATGATTTCATGGAAAGATATCCATTATTAAGGGATTTCAGTGATGTATTTCCGAGGAATTACCAGGTCTTCCACCCAAATGAGAGTTTGAATTTGCAATAGAAATCAAGCCAGGAACTGAACCCATATCTAAGGCACCTTATAGAATGACCACCCTCGAGTTGGTAGAGCTAAAGGCTCAATTACAGGAACTTTTGACTAAGGGGCTGATAAGACCGAGCGTCTCACCATGGGGAGCGCCGGTAATTTTTGTAAAGAAAAAGGATGGCACATTGAGACTGTGCATTGATTATAGAATGTTGAACAAGGCAACTATTAAGAATCGATACCCACTTCCTAGGATTGATGATCTGTTTGACCAGATGCGTGGAGCATCAGTCTATTCAAAAATAGATCTTCGATCTGGGTATCATCAGCTGAGAATAAAGGAAGAAGATATTCATAAAACAACTTTTAGAACAAGGTACGGGCATTATGAATTCACGGTGTTACCTTTTGGGTTGACAAATGCACCTGCCGCCTTCATGAATCTGATGAACAATATTTTTCAAGAATACCTAGACAAGTTTGTGCTTGTATTCTTAGACAACATTCTTATATACTCTAAAAATGTCGAAGAGCACCAAGAACATTTAAGGGTAGTGCTGGAAGTTTTAAGAAAGAGGAAGTTGTATGGTAAACTGTCTAAATGTTCCTTTTATGATGCAGAGGTGCATTATTTGGGACACGTTATAAGCAAGAACGGAATAGCTGTAGACCCTTCAAAGATCACAGCTATAACCGAGTGGCCTGCGCCTAAGAACGTGCATGAAGTAAGAAGCTTCATGGGCTTGGCAGGATATTATAGAAAGTTCGTTAAGGATTTTTCAAAAATTGCTGCCCCAATCACTTCACTGCAAAAGAAGGATAAGAAATTTGTCTGGACTGACAAATGTGAATCTGCCTTTAAAAATTTAAAGGAACAGTTAACTACAACACCTATTTTAACTGTACCAGATCCAAATGGAAATTTTATGGTTGTAACGGATGCATCGGGAGAAGGCCTTGGAGGTATTCTGTTACAGAATGACCATGTCATAGCTTATGAAAGTAGAAAGCTTAAGTTACATGAACAAAATTATGCTCCACACGACCTAGAGCTCACTGCCATTGTACATGCACTTCAAATGTGGAGGCATTACCTTTTAGGAAACCTTTTGAGTTAAAAACTGACCATCTGGGGTTGAAGTATATTTTTACTCAACCAAATTTGAATGCAAGACAACGAAGATGGTTAGAATTTCTGTCTCAGTATGATTTTGATATAAGCTACATCAAAGGCAAGGAAAATAGAGTGGCAGATGCTCTGAGTCAAAGGAAGCACATCTCTGCTCTTATAACGTTAAGAACTCAGTTTAAGGATGAGGTGAAAGATGCCTTGGAATCAGATCCTTATTTCCAGCAAGTTAAAACAACACTTGCTGCAGATCCAAAGGATGTGAGGTATAAAGGATTTCACTTTGATAGCGAAGGAATTCTGAGGTTTGAAAACAGGGTCTATATACCCTTGGAAAATGATTTAAGAAGGAAATTGTTAACTGAATTTCATAATTCACCTTTTTCTGGACACCCTGGCATTACGAAAATGCTTGCTGATCTTAAGAAGCAATACTTCTGGAAGGGAATGAAAAAGGATGTGGTGGAATTTGTAACACACTGCTTGGAATGTCAGCGTGTTAAGGTGGAACATATGCATCCCACTGGATTATTGTATCCCCACAACGATTCCACAGTACAAATGGCAAGTGATAATGATGGATTTCGTTCAAGGATTGCCTATGTCAAGGAATAAGCATGATATCATCCTGGTTGTCGTCGAAAAATTAACCAAAGTGGCACACTTCATTGCTGGTAATTTGAAAGACGATGCACCAGTGTTAGCAAGAAGATTTGTACATGAAATTTTCAGATTGCATGGAATACCCGAATTGATCATATCGGACAGAGATCCGAGGATGACATCAAGGTTTTGGCAAATGCTTAATGTGGCGGCCTTGGGAACTAAATTAAACTTCAGCTCTGCATATCATCCGAGATGGATGGACAGACCGAGAGAGTCAATCAAGTTTTAGAGGACATGTTAAGAATGTATTGCATGGACCAGCAGTATAAATGGGAGGAATACCTTCCACTGGTTGAATTTGCCTACAATAATACATACCACGCCTCTTTAAAAATGGCACCCTTTGAAGCATTGTATGGAAGAAAATGCAGAACCCCTATTAGCTGGGACAACGTAGAGGACAGAGAGGTAATTGGGCCAGAAATCCTCACGGAAATGGAACAACAAATCAAAATGATTCGGGAACATCTAAAGGAGGCTGCCAATAGGCAAAAGAGTTATGCAGACTTAAAGCGGGTTGATAGGAATTATAAACTTGGTGAGAAGGTCTTTCTTCGGGTTAAGCCGAAAAAGAGCTCAATAACTTTTGGCAAGGCTGCCAAGTTGTCACCATGTTACGTGGGACCTTTTGAAATTGTTGAAATAATCAACCCTGTAGCTTATCGTCTAGCATTACCTCCTGCTTTATCACAAATGCATGATGTTTTTCATATTTCTTTGCTTAAGAAATACGTAACAGATTTATCACATGTGCTGAATTAGAATTCCTTGCAGGTCCAAGACCCAGGAATAATCATGATTAAGCCCATTCGAGTGCTGGGAACTCGCCAGTTGTGCTTAAGAAATCGTGAAGTGAATCAATGTAAGGTCCAGTGGGACCAGTTTAGCGAAGAAAGTGCAACTTGGGAAAATCTCGAAGAAATGAGATCTACTTTTCCATACTTGTTTGATCAAATTGAAATTCAAAAAACTGATAATTCTACCAAATTTAGACAATTATTGGTCTATTTTACAGTTATCTTAAAACACTTGTTTTAAAGAGTGAATCTGTTTTTGGTATGAACTTATGAATGGAAGGACAATAACTGAATTTTGTCCTAGAAACTCCTTGAATTGGTTAATTTGATCATCGGATGATGATTCTTTAAGAAGGGAGGAATGTAACACCTTGATTTTTGTAAGTTATCATGGTAATTACCTTTCATGATGTTGTAACTACAGAAATGAAGATAAATATGTTAAGACACATCTTTTGATCTTAGAGGAATGTGTTGCTGATCTGGACCCTTGTTTGTTGTAACTTGATACTTGGGACAAAAGTTATTATTGCTTGTGTGATTGCTAATGAGACAACAGACTTGTCGTATGCTTGATGAACTCTATTCACTGATTGACAACACACCTTGAATCAATTCCATTGATCCAAGGTATGTTGTGGCCTTCTTATGATCGCTTTGTCGATTTACTTTTAAACCAGACTGAAGGTTGATATAAATGTTGCAGCACCTGATTTCAGGTATGAATATCTGGTACGTAGATGCCAATGAAAAAGGTTTGATTCTTGAACCACACACCGTTGTAATGCTAGATAACATAAGACGATAAGGGCCTGGATGCAAGTGGCACAGGTATGTGGAACTTAGGATGAAATGTCCTACTTAATGTTGAATATGACTGTCAGGTGGAAAGACTTGATATGGAAACTAGTTAATTAAATATTAGGGGATTAAACCCTAACCTACCCCTAAGTTTTATCTTATACCCTAACTACTATCCTATATGGATTTTAGATTTCATAAGGGAGAAAATAGATATAAATTCCATTAACCTATGAACTAGGCGAATGACCTAGATATGGACTATTAAAATCCTAAACTAATCCTAACCTAAGGAAGGGGACGCATAGACCCATGTGGATGGAAAGGATAAGGGGGAAGGTAGGAAATTTAATGGGACAGTAAATGAAGTCCTTACATGTACAACACCAAGTTTGGCGGGAACAAAGAAAAGTTGGAGGCGTCCAACTAGCTTAGAAACTAAATGGAATTTATATGCAAATTTGAAATTTGGAAACTCACCAACCCGAGTCGGCGGTGGTGTGAGGAATGAGGAAAGGCAGTGCATTCAATGCATTAATTATCTTGGTCTTAGCGACCAGCTCACCTTGGAAAGAGGATAGAGGAAAAAGGAAAATTGTTTGTTGTTGTGTGCATTTGGATTTTAGTTGCTCTGCATTTTGTTTCTCCATGGTTCTGTCGAACCAGCTATGTTTTGATTATTATCTCTGTTCTTTGGAAAAACAAAGGCTATTCTTGAGCCTGTGGAAGTTAGTGACTGGTTGGAAAGCCTGGCCGAGGACGTCGTGGAGAGAAACAACTCCAGTGGGCGCGGTTTTCTTCGAGCCACAAGAAAAATTAACAGGCATGTTAAGCCCTTCTCCTTAAACCGCTTGCTTTTGCTTAATAGTCTCATTAAAACAACCCTGCTCTTATGATGGGGGTTTTGGTTATTTGATTTGGCTGTTACGTTGAGATGATTTCGAGTTGAGTCGTTTTCTTTTGTTGTACATGGCTTGAGCATTCTTTGCATAATGATTAAGTTGAATACACTGTCCTTGCTGTGTGGTTCATTTCGGCAGTGTTGGGTATTCGCTTTATTACCATTTTGGGTTGTGCTAATAAATACATTAGCTAAATGAATATCACTTCTGAGTTCTGAGCATTCTTGTGAAAATGAAAAGATGAGATGATTTGTATGTCTGGTTGAACTGTCCTTAAAAGAATGAACACGACTTGGGTATTCTCGGGTGTTTGAAGAAAATGATTGTTCTTCTTATTGAAATCATTAATGAATTATGTTTTCTCTTTGCTGCTTCGAAATCTGAAGGTAATGGGAAAGAGGATTTTATTGTGCATTTTGGATGTGGTTTGATCTTCTAGTCTGAACTGTCATCATGAAAATGAACATGGCTTAGTGTTTCTGTGCAAATGAATGAAACAAATGAGATTTGGCTTGTTGTTGAGATTGTTTTGACTGTAACTTTGCTTACGCATCTATTACCCTATGCGGGTTTGCATTGATAAAGGCATTGTTATGCGAATGTGATATATATTTTCAAAGGTGTGGAAAGGATTGTGGACCTTTCATCGTTTTCGTTAAGAATAGAATATGAATGGAATTATTGATTTTTGTTGGAAAGTGAAAAATCTCATTATTAGGATGAAAGTGTGATGTTGTAGTAGCATACTTACTCTTGCATGTTATAAAGACGTGAATGTGAGAGTGAAATTTTTAAAAGGAAATGATTGCGTTATAGGTCCTTTTGGTACTAATGTTTATAGACCAGGTTCACTGAATGAACTCGGTCAACTTTTTGGAAAGGTAATAGTAGTTTTCAATTACTGAATATACTACTCTGAATGAATTATACTATTGGAGTATGTCTACTCTAAATAAGAGGTATTTGGATAGACAGTAAGAAGAGGTGATATGATCTTGCTCCCTTATATTCGATTATTGATTTTCGTTTATTTCTCTTTGGACTGTTATCATTGATTGATATCACGTTTGGATTAAAACTTCTAGTACAACTATGAGGAAAAGAAAGAGAGTGTGAATGGATAATTTGAATTAATGATCATTTTTCTCTCATACAGTTGGAAATCTATAATTGTTATGGAACGAATTTCATACTGCTTGGGTTAAGCATTTGTATTTAATTGTTGTTTGCTTGTTCTCTTCAGCGTTTGATTGCTTGAAATCAGATGAGTTGTATGAAGGAAGGGACAATAATTCGGTTTAGATTTTAGTTAAGATCTATCTTTTGAATTCACAACTATTGTAAGAGAATGGAATTGATAGCATTTATGTTAGAACAATAGTTGCATAGTTGTGTTTTTAGTTCTTACAGATGTTTGTAATCTGAATTTTGAAGGAAATTACTTCTTGTAATAATTATTTGGGAAAGAGGGCAGTAATCCTTTATCTGATTAGGAGGGTTATTGGATGATTGAGTTGATATGTTGTTCATCCTTTTTGGTATTTAATTCTTGAATGATGTTCATATTAACGTTTCATAAAAGCAGGGTTCTTTTATTGAGACAGTTAATTAAAAGCACCTCATTTTAAAGACAAGTGCTTAATATGCTCAGTTCAATGAACTGACCCATGCAAGTAATTTTGTAGATGAAACTTGAGTATAAATGAAGACATGGTTGTTTTCCGATACTTCTTTGATTAACTGAAGATGGATTGTATTGATAGCTATTACTCCTCCACGAGGAAATGAGAAAGGAAGAAGTTACATTCTTCTATCTTTATGAGTTGTAATGTTGTTTGATATAAACAAAGTCCAGTCGTTTGGACTGGCAAATGTATAGATTGTAAATCTGATGGATGAATACAAGTAAAAGTGTGATATTTTCAATAACTGTATCAGTTTGATATTGTTGAATAAGTTTGAGAATATAACATTATTCCTTGACTTGGAATTATTCAAATGTTAATGGATGAATTTAAAAGGAAATAACATCTATTCTTTACCTGAATGCAACTTTTACGTTGAAATGTGCAATTAGTTCATACTTGGGTTAAGATGAATTTTGAATTGACATTAAAAAGATTTAGATAAACACGAAATCCTAATTGGAAGGTATTTGGGATTAGTTTGAAAGCTAAGGGATATCAAATAACTTAGGGGCAGCCGAACCTTGTATTCGGACTCCGTTAATAGCCTCGAATGTTTAAATTAAAAAATAAAGATATGGGAAATCATATCTATTGTTAACAGACCTTAACTAAGTAAGGTTAAGGAGGATAAATGAATAAATTCATTTAGAATTAGACCTCATTTAAATGACGTCTAATAAGATGGAATTCTGAATTTGTTTACAGTTGTGGAAAACTTGGTTAAGTTTAATAGGTTAAACTTATTAAGTTTATCGATAATGGACTGATTAGTCCAAAGATTAAGAAAGGAACCAAGAAGTGAATATGCAACCCTTCGGTATGAAGGAGGAGATGCATATTAAGCTAGAAGATGGATTAAGTCTCTCTTAGCTACATACAACTGAAACAAGAACAAGGATAAAGGATCAGCATGGCTGCTGAAAGTTGATCTTAAATACTAAGATTATAACCAAATCACAATTGAGTTGGATGTGTACCCTCGATGAGAGGATTCCGTAGGACATTGACATACGCCAGCTACAATATGGTGTCTTCGTGAAGGCGGGGCCTTCATGACGACACAATGTTATAGCTGACATATTACAATGCCCTCCCGAATTAAATCATCAAGTTTACATAAGCTGGATAATAAGTTCTTGGTTGGGGATAGGAATGTGATCACGTATACGGAGTGACTCCGGAGGACTAAAGGTAACTAGACACACGGAGTCATCTAGGAATGACACCGTATGTCTGCGTATCTTTAGTTACCATGAGTAACTTCCTATACTCGTTCATATTGCTAGTTGGGGTTAGAGTTTGACCTTAAATGGAAGGACTGGTAGAGACCAGGAAAGACCATTCTAGATAATAGATGAAGTGAGGTGAAGGACGTATTCCATTGGTGTGTATCACATCTAGGAATATGATCATGCAAAGCATGTGAAAATCTTTGGCCAAAGTATCGCAAGTGCTTGGTTGCATTTTCCTAATCACCTAGTTTAAGATGCAGGATGTCAGATGAATATCAGTAACAAATATTCATATAGGCTTCTTAAATGGATCACTTTGATAACCGGAAATGGTAAAAGAACCCTGTATATTCATTATACTATGCATGAATTAACATGAAGGATCGGTAAGTCGCCGAGTCATGAAATGAGAGATCGCTGAAACTCCGAGCCATAAAGTGGGAGGTCGGTAGTTCTTCGAGTCATTTACAACAGCATATGGTATCTGTTATATGATTGAATGACACTGAATGTGTGTTCCATATTGCAAATATGTGAACAGAGAACATTAGTTTTAAAAGGAAATTGTGTGATCCAAACTGCATTAATTGGACAGAGAACAATTATTAAAACTGTGAACAGAGAACATTAGTTTTAAAAGGGGAAATTTTGTGTGGGATCATTTAGGTCAAAAACATAATTTTGAATCATCCATGGGCATTGATCATAGGGAATTTGATGTCCATCGATAGAAGAACAATTTTTTTCGACACTCACGATATTAAACAAGTATATCATTGTAGGTTGGGAGTTGCGTGTGTTCATTCAAAAATTTCATATAATTCATAACAGACATGATGTAAAATTTAATTCACCTTACCTTTATAAAAGGTACTTAATATTCAAATAGGAATATGGATAGTCTAAAGTCAAAATGAGGGATATGAAAGAGCATCGGGAAGATGAGGAGTCAAGTTTAGCACTATAAATTTTAATGATCTATTCATTCCATGGGGTTCTAATTCTAAAATTATTCTAGTTGGTTGTATTCTTGTAAGTTCATGAGAGAGATTTTTCTCACTTGTGCATGAAAAGAGTTATCCATTTTCCCCTATTCTCAGCGTATTCCATTCTCATAGTATGAACAATTTATTCTTGAGAATTAATACAAGAAGAAGGAATTTTTATCCTTTTTTTCACTAAGGGGTTTATTGATTATTTTGTTCATTAAATTCTAATTGGTCTTGTTGTTGTTTGCAATATTATTTCTTCCTAATTTTAATGCATGTGATGAAATTTTTAACTAGTGTGTGATGGAATTTGATTTTTACCTACAACATTAGTTATCCTACCTCTTTTTTCACTCTCATTTCCCACTCTTCAAAAAAATTCTTCCTTAGTAAGATATTGCTATATTTTCCAGAGGGTCATTGGAGTTCCCTTGTTGGATCACCGATCGAAAGGCCACCATATAAATCCACTTTTACTCATGCATGCACATATGAAAGCTACACCGGTTAAGTAGGGTGACTTAGACTCCTAGATCATTAACAAGAAATCCACAAGTTTTCCACCGACACATTTTCTTGCCAACTTTTTTGGCACCCACAAAGGGGGAAGATTTAGTAGCTTTTGCACCCAAAATTCGATCGCAAGATGTGAAAATAAATAAAAAATCATATTTCAAAGGAAAATGATTTTTGAAGGAATTCTATCAAGGAGAAAACCCTGTCATGTTCATTTCTGCATCATGAAGAAATTTATAAATTGGAGTGAAGTACCAATGAGTGATAGTGAAGAAGAAGATGTCTTTTCGGAAAATAAGATCATTGATCAGCCATGGTTCTAGACTAGTGTTGAAAAAGGAAAGAAGAAAGAACCTGTCACTGATGAAGAGGAATGGATTCAAAGGAGACATAATATAAGGTGTGAAGCTCAATAATATGCAAAATTCTTACACGAGATAAACGAGCAACTTGAAGTAGCCCATAGTGAGGAAGAAGAAGAGGATATTTGTCCTATAGAGGAAGATCCTGAAGATCATTTGTACCATAGGGTTTTCATATTAGAAAGGTTATTTAATGATGATGAATAAAATCATATCCTTAAGCCTTTTGATGAAGATAAAATCAGCATTCAAGAAGATGATGAAAGACATGATGGTGCAAGATCCATTGAAGAAGATTTTTGTAATCTCACACATCTCACTGCAAAATTGAGAACATTATCTTTCTTCTAATGCTCAATAGATGACTTCCTTACATACGGTGATGAATAAATGAACATGTTGAAAATATAATATTTGGAAATAATTCAGAGCATAATAAAAGGAAATTTTGACCCAAAGTCTTTGATGAAATTTGGAGGTATGCTTTAGCTCTATAGATAAGATATGAACATCTTGAAGCACCACATCAAATGGAGGAAGAAGACGAGATGCACCCTATGGAGGAAGACCTTGATGGCTGCCCATATTATGAGGTTTTCATTCTTGGAAGATTCTTGGATGCTTATGAAGAATATCTTATCATGGAACCTTCCGATGAAATCCAAAGCAACGTCATGGAGGAAGAAGTAGAAGAGACAAAGATAGAATCACCATTCAGCAATTCCATTTGGCTCAAGTCACAGCCCATGGGGGAATAATATATTCAATAAAGGAAGATCCTTGCTGCATAATGGATGATCCAATGCTCTCAAAGACTCCACCAATGATGAAGAAGATGGCCAATTCAAAGTAAGCATGGATGATCTCTTTTCAAGTTTTGATATTTCAATTAATGATGAAATGGAGAGATGTGAAGAAGTGAAAGAAAGTCACCCAACATCATGGTCTGAAGATGATGAATTCAATATGGTCATAGATAATCTTCCCTCCTATTTTGATTCTTCAAGTGATGTAGAAATGTTGCATGAAGAAATGGAGGAAGTCAAAGAATCAAACTCTCTTCCCAATGTAATCATGAATGATCGAATGGAAGAATACCACTATGTTTTTCAAATCCAAGGAGAAAAAACAATTTAAACACAACCTCTACTCACTTGGGGAGAAAAATCATCATCATGGTGAAAACAAATCCTTTCATCTTTCACCTGAGAAAGAATATTTAATAATGCATAGTCAAGATGTAGCTGAAAACTCTTCTCATATTACTTCCCTAACACGGTTTTCTGCTTCTTACCAAGAATAATATGATATGGATTTTGAGCTTGAAGGAGTGCCCTTCCCACAAAGCTTGGAAATATTCTCCTTGTCAGTAGGTGTCATGAATCAAGTATGCCCGTGTTTGCTATAAAGTGAATATCCTGGCAACGCAAAGCATGAAATAGGTTAACGAGAATGTTTCTAATGAACCATGGGCCCGTATGGATCATATTTTCAACCATCTCCTAGATGCACAATACTAAGATTCTTCTAAAGAAGATAAAAATGAGCCTATGGAAATTTCAGAAGAACTATCTGTATAAGATATCTTGAAGGTTGTAGAAGAAACTGAAGATCCTCAACTCAACCTTAAACTCTTAACCTGGGATATGGAGATACAAGACATGTATGAATCAATTTGTGCTTCCTATTTTGGTGGACCAATTTTTGATGTTGAGATGGAGTAGTTGGATAATCTTGATGACTTCCCTAATACTTCGGTTGATGAGAATGGACATGAAAGCATGTATTTTTCTTCCACATCGTGCGAAGAAGTTCATGAGTGTAAAATAAGAAAAGTTTGTGAATCTCCTTTGGACATCTCCAGTTTTGAAGACAACACCTCCACCATGGAAGAAGATAATAGGGAAAACATTGAGCTGATTTGCATTGAAGAAATTTTTTCGAACATGGCAAAAATCTATAGAAATGTTGGGAGTATATTCAAAACCAACTTGCTCCCACCATTTCAGAATGGTCCATCAATGCAAAACAAGATTTCATATGGAAAAATCCAATGAAGGGTAAATAATTATTACATGGCCAAACCAAAAGCTAAAATTTTGAAAATAATATCAAGATGGACTTCAAACGAATGCATATTAGTGACAATTTCTCTAGACAAAAATCAGAGTATGCGTGATTCTACCAAATGATCCAAAATCAGACTACACTCACCTTCCTCCAAGCTCCGATTCATCTTGAACATGTTCCCATGCTGCAAAAATCTCTTAAGGATGATGAAGACCTCTAGCTCAATGATTTAACCTCCATGACCGAAAACACTTGGTCAGAGAAACAAAGCAAGATGTTCAGGGAAGTTCTTGAATGGGAAGAAAACCAGTTTGTTCTCATTCCTTCCAAGTGTTTTGCTTATATAAGAGACAATTTGAAGTTGCAATTAAAAGAAGATGAATGTTTTCATGACAACAGCAATTTTCCCACTCTCGAAGACATGGAGGGATGGTGTCTCATGATTACAGGACATCAAGAGGAATCTTCAAAATGCAAAATTTTCAAGAGGTTAACCAAATTTTTAATGGATGAAGAAACATTATAAATATAATATGAGTACAAGGATGAAATAATGCTTATTATTATTCTTATCAAGCCATGTAAGGCCATCAAAAAATCATGGTTTTATCAAATAACAATTTTTGTGCTTCAAAGGTTATGATTCAATTTGTTATCTCATGATGGCATGTACTTTTCTCAACCCATTTTCAGGTATGTGTATATTATTTTCCCACCTTTTTATTCCCCCCTCGTATATAATTTACTTTATGTTGTGCGTGTCTTTCCTTTTTTCGTGTGTTGTGTGTTTCCTTCCTCTCTCTCTCTCTTGTAAGTTGTACATGACTTCGTAGGGCCCAATGGATAAGGCACTGGTCTTTGTTTTGAAATGTTGAGATTCTAGGATTCTCCATGTCATGTATTCACTACACTGAGTCCATGTCATGTCCCCAAGCTAGAGCTAGTTTTTGTCATGTAAATGTGCAACAGTAAATTGACAATTTATGAGCATGACAACTATACCCCATGCCAAAATTTTCATGTCCTATCATTCCTAGGAACACCAAGTCCACCTAGTTAGTCTAGTGACCTCCAAATTGATGTTATCTCATCCCCATAGGTTATTTAGGAAATTCCATTCATTACCCCTAGGTGATTTTAGGAGTTCATTAAAAGTTGCAAGCTTTAGGAAATTGTGGGAAGGGCTATCATTTGCCTTCCTAGGACTAGAGAAACCCCATGGAGCAGAGTATAAAATCCAAAATAGACATGGAGGTAATTCAAAGGCCTTGGGACATCGTGGAAGTGATTTAGGAAGATTCTGGAAGGACTTGGAGAAGTTGGGGTAGTTTCACCAAAATTAGGGTTCACAGGCCTAGGTAATGCACAAGCCAAAACAATTGTTGAACTTCCAAAGGTGATTCTAGGAGCTCTGATGGAGTTAGGATAAAAATAAAACATCATCAGAAATTTAATTCCAATCCCTACAATATTGTGAAATTTTTTTTTTCACAACACTTTGGCACATTGGGTCTGCAAGTAGTTTTTCTCATGCACAAGTGGAGTACCAAATAAAAAAATTCTTTTTTAGGGATCAATGGAGATCAATAAATATTTGATACCCCCACCATTTGATTAAAAATTTCATTTCCAGTCAGGATCATATAAAATTTCATTAAAAAGTCCATCGGGAGCTCAAGTTATCATCATTTCAAGTTGTCCTCTTGGAGCAAGTTCGGGAGTTAGTTAAATTTTGGGAGGACACATGTCACTCTAGGGACCTGGAGGGATTTTTTTCCCTCACATCCCTCAACATCAAGGAATAAACCATGGAAAAATTTCCTACCCCCATATGACCTTTGGATCCTCATGTGACCTCCAGATCACCAATTCAACCCCCAGGTGCTTGCGGAGCTCAAAGCCTCAACCGTCCTATCGCGGTCACATGTCATCACCAGGACCACCATGGAATTTGATGTCCCTCATGTCCCTCACATTTCAGGGACATAAAACATGTAAAAATGTGCCCAGCCCCTAAGGGAGACTTCTGGTCACCCATATGACCAGCTTCCAGCCCCTTAATGCTTTAAAGCTGATTTTTAGCCTTCATTCCCTGTCGTCAGATCTCTGCCACGTGTCGTCACCTTTCTCACTATGGAATTTGATGTCCTCACATACCTCATAGGTTAGGGAAATCAAAATTTAAAAATTCACCCATCTCCCTTCTCATCTTTATTTCAAAATTTTAAAAACCCGCTTTTTCCCACTTCTAACATCTAACTCTCCTGTGCACAACTTCATTCCACCATAGCTCTACAACTTTCTCACACAAAGTCACACCATTGATGCACCTTGAACCAACTAAACCACATCAAAAAAATCCTAAAAAACATAAAAACATGTAGGTCTTAGAATAAATATTGATCAAACCAAATGAAGAAGAAGTTTGAAAATCGTCATTGTCATGAAACCAAAAATCAAAGAGATCATGCAAACCTATCCACGGATTGAAAAATTGTGTGTTGCTAAGTTCTTCTATATTTAATGCCATTAAAAACAATATTCAAACCTTCTTTTCACATAAAGGAATGCTCACAGAAATAAATTTTGCTTCTAGCTCCACGAAGAACAAATCTCAATTTCCCATCAAACCGACGACTGGATCGAAGAGAAATTTCACCAGTGAGATAAGAAGAAAAAACCTATCGCAATGGAGTTTATTTCATCATGAATAGAGAAAAAACAGACCTGAAAATTTCAAGCTCCATTAATGGCTTCCATGACATAGTAGTGGAAAAAATCAGCGAGCTACCTCTCCACTTCTCGGGTTCTAGTGGGTGAAATCGCACAAAAATTGGAGGGAATGATCGTTGAAAAAATAGTTTCGCGTGAACTAGGTTTTTGCACCATGAATTTCCTATTTTTAGGGATATGGAGAAATTATTTTCATCATATTTCTACCTATCACATGAAAAACATCTGCAAAAAAGGTAGTGAGCTACCTCTTCACTTCTCAGGGTTCAAGTGGGTGAAATCATGTGAAAATTGAAGGGAATGATCGTTGAAAAATCTAGTTTCACATAAACTAATTTTCATGTCATGAAGTCCCTATTTTTTAGGGATATGGAGGACTTTGTTTTGTTTCAGTATTCTTCCCCTATAATGAAAATCTCATTTTATCACTTGTTCCAATGAAGTAATTACTTAAAATGTGGAGCATGGAACCCCGAAATAAAACCTAGATTTTCAAGACCTATTTTGTCGTATTTATTTAATTTGTGATGCACTTACTAAAAAAACATTCCTTCCTACATAGGGGTATGTTTCTTTGGGTAAGCCACCATTTGAAGAGGCTATGAATAAGGAAGTGGGAACAAAGGGAGTATAAGGAAAAGTCATCAAAAAGGTCATCTCGGCTCATGATTGAAACTTACTAAATATAGTAAGTAATTCCACAAGCCCCTGTTATAAATAGCCAATTGGTCCAAAAGGTGAGAGGAACATAGTAAGAAGAAATAATTCAAGCTACCATAGCTAGTTGAGGTTGGGAAAATCTAAACTACGACACTTACTAAAAATAGTAAGTTGCCCCATCTATACTTACTAAAAATAGCAGGTTGTTCTCAAAGGGCAAGTTTGGCACAATGGGACATAGAGGGATGATCATTCAGGTCAACACCATCATTTTGGATCATCCATGGGCATTTATCATAGGGAATTTGAGGTCCATCTCAGGGAACTAGACAATTTTTTTCGACACTCACTACATAGTTTGGGTCACAGGTATATCATACGCAGGTTGGGAGTTACGGTCATCGAGAAACAATTCATTCAACTTGGCAAACATTCATGAGCTAATTTGAATGATTTTCTCATGGTGCAAGGAGTTTTTAGATTTAAATTTTCACTGCACTTAATTTTTTAATCAACAAGGATCTGCAGACTTCATCGGGGTGACATCCTTTCTTTTCCTCCTCCTTCTCCCCCCACCAACATTCTCTCTCCTCTATGTTCTAATTTTGTGTTGAGATTTTTCACTTTTTGATGTCTTAAAGTGACTTTAGAGACATGATGTAAAATTTAAGTTAAGTTATTTTTATAATATGGACTTAATATTCGAATAGGAATATGAATAGTCTAAATTTAAAATGACGAATATGAAAGAGCATCAGGAAGATGAGGAGTCAAGTTTAGCACTATAAATTGTAATGAGCTCTTCATTCCATGGGGTTTTAATTTTGAAATTATTCTATCCGGTTGTATGCTTGTAAGTTCATGAGAGAAATGGTTCTCACTTATGAGTGAAAAGAGTTAGCCACTTTCCCCTATTCTCAATGTCTTCCATTCGCATACTATATACATGTTCTACTTGAGCATCAATACAAGGAGTTTGTAAAAAATTTTTGACTAAGGGGTTTACTTGATACTTTATGTTCATTAAATTGTAATTGGTATTATTTCTATTTACAATATTGTTTCTTCATAAGTTTAATACATGTGATGAAATTACTAACTATTGTGTGCAAGAATATGATTTTCTACCTAAAACATTAATTATCCTACCTCTTTTCTCACTCCCCTTTACCACTCTTCAAAAAAGTCTTCCCTAGTAAGAGATTGCTAGCTTTGTCGCAGGGTCAATGGAGTGCCCCTATTGGATCCCCGGTCGAAGGCCACCACATAAATCCACTTTTACTCATGCATGCACATATGACCTAAACCGCTTAAGTAGAGGGACTTAGACTCCCAAAGAGTTGGTAAGAAATCCACAAGTATGTCCACCGAAAAAATTCTTACCAATACTCTAGAATTACTATGGTTATATGAGTAGTAAAGGTACCATCAAATAAAATATAATCTATTTAATGATCCAGCCATAGTTTCACATTCTAAAATATTTCATACTTAGATGTGCATGTCTTAATATTTAAGACAAGCATATTACTACTAACAGATTGACCATGCGGCTTCCATCCACGTACGGGTTGTCAGAAAAGCCTCCAAAAGGTTTGATAATACCCACATAAATGGGAAACCAAACAACAAATATCTTCTTCCTTGCAGCTTGAATATCATATTAACGACCCCTCGAGCTAAGATGCAAATGTAGAAAGGTAGGAAATAATTACAAATCTATACGTGCTTCCAACATTTTCAACACCGACGAGCATTAGAGATTCTAGTGATCCCATTGGCACATTAAATGTACTGACCCAAACACGACATGGGCATCAACACCCTCATAAAATTTCACTTCTTCAAGAGTGGAAGGATAGCATAGGGTTGAAGCACATCAACTAGGATATTTGGTTCAAAATCAATTGGGAAGCGTGTCATGTATGAATCCCTTTACCCTAATCCTCAAAGCCAAATTTCTCGCGATTGAAGAAGGCCACACAAAATGCACCAAGCACACAACCACATCAATTATAAGACTACTCAATGATGTATTTATCTTATAAATCCCCCTACACGTGTTCAAAGGGTGAAAAATGTGCAAATGTTCCGACCTTGATCACATTTGATTGCCTTCTCCTCAAGGTATTTACAAAATGCTAATATAAAATCAATGGAGGACCCTAGGAAACGTGAGATCTGATCAAAATCTAAAAAATTCCACTCTATTACCTATATGCATACATACCACCAAAGGATACTTACATGTAGCGTAAAAAGCTTCAAGGAGATATCCGTAAAAAAACTAGAAGGGAACATCCAAGAAAGAACAAGGAAAACGAGTCCCCATGCAAAGGCATAGAAACTCGGCCCGTAGAAGAGAAATATTCTCGAGAAATTTTGTAACCCCTCCTTTCTAGAAATATCATAAAAATCAATTCCATAACCCTAATGGGGACCCTAAGAAATGTGTGATCTGATCAAAATCTGAAACATTCCACTCTACTATCTACATACATATGGGCCAACAAAGGTTACATCTCAGTAAATCGTAAGATGTTTTGAGGAGATAATCGCCAGAATGAAACAAGAAAGATCTTGAGAACATCTTCGACCCCATACCTAATGGAATCTTGCAAAAAACTTCCATAACATTAATGGAGGACCCTAAGAAATTTGTGATCCAAAAAGAATCAAACATTCCACTCTACTTGCTAGATACAAATGGGCCACCAAATATTTGCTTCCGCATTGCATAAAATGCTATAAGGAGAGGACTCGCCAAAATGAACAAAATCCCTAATCTCTAGAAATATCTTTAAAATCTCTTATATAACCTTGATGGGGGACCCTAGGCAATGTGGATCTGATCAGAATCTGAAACATTCCACTCTACGGCCTACACGCATATGGGCCACCAAAGGTTACATCCGTAAAGAGTAAGATGCTTCGAGGAGAGAACTACCATAACGAAATGAGAAAGATCCCGAGTGCTTCCTCGCCCCTACCTTATAGTATCTTGAAAAATGTTTCCATAACATCAAAGGGGGACCCTAGGCAACGTGAGATCCGATCAGAATCTGAAACATTCCACTCTACTTCCTAGACGTAAATGGGCCACTAGAGATTTACTTCCACACTACATAAAATGATAGAAGGAGAGGACTTCTAGAATGAACAAGTAAGATACATGAAAGAATGGGGAAATCCAATCCCCATAGATACCATATCACATCCAAGGGAAAGAAATTCCTCCTTTCCATTGTAATCACATAGGCTCAAAGGATTTTTCAATGCAACGAACAAAGAGAGCTAAAGAGAATATCGATGGAAGATTTTCTATAACATGCACTCGGAGGCCACATATTCTTTAGTAATGACATTGATACACAAGAAGGGGAAGATTTATCATAGATATCTATGAATTGGTTGTCACTCTATTTGAGGAGGAAAACCCAACAATTGACAACTTAGCTAATAGAGGGCTTCCCCCATCATCATCAAACCATATATACCATCAAGGAATCAACACAAGCACACTTTACCACACCCAATAAATTAGGTTTGGTAATGAGAGGCAACACCCACATATTCTGAATAAAAATTCAAGAATGGTGGGATGATTGTGTAATACATGTTACATCCATTACTAGGTGGATGTGGGTTAGATGGAAATTTTGACATCCCTAACATGGCTCGAGACCAAATATTAGACTAACCCAAAAGACCACCTCATTTCAAATCACACCACTCTTGGTAAACAATAAGCATAAAATTGAGCTATATGCTATTTTTTCCAACTTCTACATTTGGGCACAATACATGCTTTTACAATTGTCCATAACATAGTGTACTAGGAAAAACATCCAATGAACAACCTCTCTGCATAGTAGTTATAATTAAAAATACATGTCACATGATGGATAAAGAGGCAAATGAAAAAAAAATCATTTTTGTTATCTCGTTGACCATTGGCCGATGAGCTCCTTACATCCAATGTTGACAATTTTGGAATACAACACCCACGTGTTCCAAAGAACCTCCAGAACACAAGGATTATTTATTGATACATGTCATGTCCATTACTAGGGAGATGTGGGTTGGATGGGGATTTCAAAACCCTTACAAAGTGACTCGCGAACAAAGCTCAAATTGACCCGTAATACACCGCCATTTAAATCCACACCACTCTCGGCATAGAATACTCACAAATCTAGTAACCAAAAATCCAAAAACAAGAGATAGGATCTATAAAAATATCGTGTCCAAGCTAAACATAGATCATTACAAGGACGTAAAGAGTTGAGCCATGTCACATTCAATAAATTCCAGCCAAAAATATATTAAGTTTTTCCAACCTCTCATTCCACAATATTTTTCACAACATGAGGAAGGAGCAAGAAAATGCAGCCGAAGAGAAGGTACCAGATGAAAAAAATAACATTCACTTTTAATTTAGCTTGTCATGCAGCTTGGATTCTCACTCACCACCAAGCTCTCTGCATAGCTCGTCAACTAGCTCATTGACCAGCTCACCACTCAACTCGCGCATACCCCTTTGAGACACCTATCTTACACTAGAGAAATTCGTAAGTAAGTCTCTCTAGGGGTGCAAATTCTGATCCTAAAATGGGAAAAGGTCATTCAAATATGATCTACTCCCATATACATATGTTATAAGTGAAATGCCTTGTCACATGATGGATAACAAAAACATGAAAAAAATGTTCATTTTTCATTAGCTCACTAAACAACTTACTCCGATAGTTTGCAACCCATGAGTTTTAAATAAAAATTTCAAGAACAATGGGATACTTGTAAAATCCACTAGTGGACTTGGCTCGGTGTTGGCTCCTAGCTTCCTTTGTTAAAAAAAGCCCTTTGCGCTCTCTACTCCATTTGATAGCCTACTACCACAAGCTCTCTTCTCTGTCTTTACATGGTCTTGCTTCCTGGACCCTCGATTAGGCATGGGACCTAGTCCCCTTTTTATGCCCTTCATGATTTTATTGATTCACCTACTCCTCATGTTGATGTGCCCTTTGCACCAAGTCACCCCACACTTGTTTTTTCTGCAAGTTGTACATGTTCACAATCTTGATGAAATTATGTCTCCTCTGGGTCACTTTCCAAAATCCACTCTCTTGATTTATTTTTAAGCACATGCTACTCAAAAATCCATACCGGAATCACACAATGCTTCTCTTCATCCCTACATGTGGATCCTTGAGTCAAAGGAATGATTGACTACCTCTTTCCTACTTTCGAAATGGAAGAATCCATATTAGGTCTTGTGAAACCAACTCGCCCATCAACATGACTTGGCCTTGTTCGGATGCGAGAACTCCTCATAGTTGATATTAGGCTTCATTCAAGCATTGATCCCAAGCTCACTTGAAAATATATCCCTTGGGTGCTTACTCAATTAGAGATTAGAACACAAAATGATCTTCATAGCTCAACATCTTGAAAAACTCTTAAATCCAAAGGGACATTCACTATTGCATTAATACATCCATCACCATTTAAAATTATTTATATTCAATTTGGTTTCAACATAACATGCACTATGGAAGTCATTTGTAGTGGTCGGGAGCCAACCCACCCCATAAAAATATCCTTTCATCGTCAACCTACTTTCATAGTTTCCATCTCAACTTGGGTGTTGGCTACTAGATGCCTTTGTTAAAACAAGCCATTATATCTCCCAACTACATTGGATGGCTCAAGGAGATCGCCACCACATGCTCTCTTCTTTATATCTTTGAAAGTCCTTCTTTCATGGACCCTTGGTTGGGCATGGGGCCTATTCCCCTCTTCATACCCTCCATGAGTTTCCACATTCACCTACTCCTCATTAGGATACACCCTTCGCTCAAAATCACCCCACACTTATTGCATATTGAAGCTACAAATTTTCGTAGAATCCAGACGATATTGAGTCTCGTTCATGTCCTATACCGACACCCACTCACCTGATTTATCCCTCAAGCGTAGGATAATCGAATAACTATACATGACTTGCACAATGCTTCTCTTCATCCCGCCATATGGGCCCCAAGTCAAAGGAATGATTCACCACCTATTTTCCACTCTCGATAATGGAAGACTCCATCTTATGTCTAGTGAAACCAACTCACCCATCAACATGACATGGATTTAATGGGATTCAAACCTCCTCATGGTCAATATAAAGATTCCTCTAAGTCTAAATTTCATACCCACTTGAAAACCTAGCCATTGGGTGCTTTTAGACTCCTCTATCTTCACATCTCAACACCACACGTAACACTTAAGTCTAAAAGGGAAATTCACCATCACATAGATCCATCCAACCTCTGTTTAAGGTCCTTAGGTGTAATTGGGAATCAAACCTAGCTTTCACTATAGAATCCCACTCCACCGGTTAGAAGCAAACTTTTCCAATGGGAAGAGTGTCATGCCACCTCTTTGTTTAAAGAGTTTTTATCTTGGCTCTTCGATGAATTTGTAGAAAAAAACCCATATGGATTTCTTTTCGTTGGATGGCTTGCGATGCTCACCACCACAAGCTCTATCCTCCATGTATCTCCAAGGCCTTCCTACATAGAACCTCGGTTGTGCATGGTTCTTAGTCACCTCTTCATGCCCTCAATGAGTTGACTGATTTTCCTACTCCTCATTTGTATGTTCTCTTCACTCCTAGTCACCCCACACTTCTACGGCTCCCCAAGCTTCACATGTTCACACTCTAGTTGATGTTGAGTCTCCTTCGGGTCCTGTGTCGACACCCTATGCTCGATTTATCCATTAGGCACAAGTTACTCAAATAGTCATACTTGAATCATGCAATACTTCTCTTCATTCTTCCATGTGGATACTCGAGTCCAAGTAACGATTCACCACCTATGTGGATCTATCTAACCATAAGAATGCTCTTCCACTCCTAGAAAAAGAAGAATCCATATCATGTCTATTGAAACTAACTCACCCATCAAAACGTCTTATCCTCATTCGGAATCATACTTCCTTAAGTTTGGGATAATGTTTCCACCAAGTCTTAATTTCTCACCCACATGCAAAATTATCCCTTAGGTGTTTCTTCACTCGGACATTCCAACATGACTCAATCTTCTTAGCTAATCCTTGTTTGAAACTCTACAGTCCAAAGGTACAATTCACCATCACATGGATCCATCCAACCTCTATTAAAATTCCTCAAGTGTAATTGGGTTTCAACCAATTTTACACTATGGAAGCTATCTGCAATAGTCGGGGCCATCCCTCCCCCTTAGAATATCCTCATTCTACATCCCTACTCGTAGGGTTCCTAAAAACATGACACACGAGTTTGACACCTACCTCACTTAGAGCTACTCACTCAAAACTCTATGAATGAAAACCAAACCTTGAGAGGAGAATAAAATATATTTTTTTACACAAATTTTAAGTTTAAGAAAGATCCATGTAGATGTAACACCATCCTTAACATTTTTCTTGAATTTGGCATGACCATTGTAACATTCCAATTTTAAGAATTTAGAAACAAGGGATTTTAATTTATAATGTTCTTTGTTCTAAATAAAACATCATTTAGAACACACATTCCATGCCAATCAATCTCATAACAGATAACCATATGTAGCTATAATGACTTGGTATGATACCGATCTCTCATTCCATGACTCGGTTATCAACCGATCTCTCATGTTAACTTAAAGTATAGAATACTTTATGTATACTATGTATACTTGGTTCTCCTACCCTATTCTGGGTACTAAGTGATTTGTTTAAAGAACCTATTTGAATATTTGTTACCAATATTCATCTGACATCACGTTGCTTTAAACTAGGTGACGTAGGACAATGCAACCAAGCAGCTTGCGATACTTTGGCCAAATATTTTCAACATAATGTTAATCTTACTATTCCTAGATGACATACTCATCATTCCGAATACATCCTTCACCTCACTCTTTTTTTATCTAGATTGGTCTTGACTGACTACCATCAGTCCACTTACCTAAGGTTTAACCCTAGCCCAACTTAGAAACATAATTTATCATAGGAAGGAACTCACAAAGCCATAGGGTATATGGGCATACTCTCGTTTACCTAAGTCAACCAGATGTGCCAAGATACCCTGATCCATTAGAAGCTACTACCTATCCTAAACATGCTACTAACTTGACCTAGAGAGAAACTAAGTTCAAGTCCTTATTTGTGTGTAGATCTAGATGATCAATGTAGAAGGGTGTTGCCACATGTCAAATACAATGTTGTATACTTGAGAAGACCCATGTCTTCTTGAAGGTATAATCTTGTAGTTGGCATGTGCCAACATCCTACAGAAACTACCTTAGCACAATGTACATACCCCAAGGAGGTTATAAAGACATTATTAATTTGGATTATTAAACAGATTACAACAACCCTGCTAGTCCCTAATCCAACCCTCCATAAGTTCTTTTCTATATTTGATTCAATTAGTCATAAAAGAACTTCCTTAACTTATGATTGATTTTTACGTTTGTTTTACTTGGCTTAACAAACAGATATCCGAAATGGGACAACAACATCATAAGTTCCATTATAATGAAACCTAACCATTCAAGAAAGGTGTAACCACCAAATAGGTTCAACTAGAGTAGACTTTATAGGAAATGAAGTCTAATGATTAACGATCGTATCACCATTCTTTAGATTACATTACTTTGATTAAGGAAGGGTCTTCCTCTACATGATTAAGTATTAGGGTTTTTCATACCCTTCTTATCTTTCACAATTTCTATAGTTTTAATGCATATTCATTACACATTCCATTACTAAGTTAGAATTGTTTAGATAAAGATTGATATCCTATGCAACTCAACAAGTTACATATCAATAAGGGAAATTGAACTAATTCCATTTATCTAGCTTATCAATTTTATCTAAATTAAGAATATAACAGATATGAAGAATATCATAAAGACATGATTTCAATCTCCTTCATAAAATACAAGATAATTTACACAACAATTACAAGTAAATCTCAGAATTTCAATTTATATTTTAGGAAACTATAGAATTATAAGACTATGTAATTCAGGCATACGGTATAACAAACATCCTCTAATCCAAAAATAATACAACTTCTCTTTTTAATACCACCAAGAATGAATCGTAACTCTTTTAATGCAACATGAAATTTCTTGTCTTATCTTATCACTTACGATGTCCATCTACAAAATTGCTAGCATGGGTCAGATTCAATGAACTGAGCATGATAAGCACTAAGTATTAAAGTAAATTGCATTCCACTAATTGTTTCATTAAACAACTCTAATTTTATGAAACAATTAATAGGCATCATACAAATAATCATAAGTAATAACATCTAGAAAGAAGAATAATTAAGAGAGTCTAAATTCACTTTTAAGAAAAGAGCATAATATAATCAGTAACATCCAAATTACATCACAAGACCTATTTGATCCTATCAATTAATTTTAAACATTCAACAAGTCTTGTCCTTCCATTGTTTCATAAATTCATAAGAATAGAAAAACACATTTAACTTTTCCAAGCAACAAAGAGGTTAGTTATAGCATAACTCATATTAGTATGCTTCATCTTTCCATATAAACAAAGAAGAGAATCAATACATATCTATTTCTTAGACACAATTCCTCTGAAGGAAAGAATCAGGTTTAGAACACACATCACTACCTCAGTCCAAAGATGAAAAAATAAGGAGTCCATAAATAAAGAGGCAACAACAAAACAAGAATCCCAATTCAATCCAAGCAGATTAAAATAGTCTAACTAAAAGTTTTACTAACTTCAGTATGTTAGTAGTATATAATTCAAAAGGTCTAAAACAAAACTTTCCAAAAATCCAAGCTATACTCGAATGAAATAAATCTCTTAACCAATCCACAAGAAAATTCCCATCTCAGAAGAGAATCAATAAAAGAGAAGTTCGTTCAATGAACTTATACAATCAACATAAAAAGGATCTCAAACCAAAAGGACCCAATCCATATTTCATTTCATTTATACCATGAAATGAAATCCTTTATTAAGTACAAACTTAGGAATTCCTTAGCTAGTTCCCAAAAGAGAACTCAAATAGAATGCACAGTCAAAAATGCACATTACTAGCTTCCATTACAAAATTACAAATGAAGACCTATTTCCATTCACCCAGCTCAAGTTCAAATTCATTCTCTAAATGAAATTGAAAGTACCATCTCTCGAACAACATACTTTCCCCAAGAGATCCTATTCACTTCTCTGTCAAAAACCTAGAGATCCATTCAAAGAACCCAAAAGGAATAGAAATACACAATATTGACAGATAGACAAGGGTTGATGAAACTCACAGTCTAGGGACTGAATTTCCAAGCATTCAGAATAGGGATAGCATATTCACTTCAAATGACACACATTAAAAAATAGGTTTAAATTCAACGTTCAATTAAAACCCACGAATCAGATGCAATATATGAAGAGAGTAAGGAACTAAACAATCTGTTCAAGACAAGTACTATCCCCAACTTCTTCCAACTCAACTGAATAGAATCACCACAAGCCTCATGAGTTTCATTTAAAAGATTAAGACAAGTAAGGATTTGTTCAACATCAAGAAAAAAAGGAAATAAATAATACATTCCATAAACCTCTACAATCGATACGACTGTCCCAAAATAGATCGCAGTTCTAGTCCATTAATTCCTAAGAATAAAATATCCAAGCTTCCCACATGACACAGGTTCACTCAAGGAAAAGAGGGAGAGGTTTTACTTCAATTTCTCTCACCTGTCGAGTTCAAGGGAGGCTATACATTCCAAAGGACATAAGAAATAAAACCATTCACACCCAAGGAGTGACATGAAGGAGATTACAAGGAGGTTACCAGTTCGGCATCAAACCAAAATAAACTCTCAAGCTACCATCAAGTAGACAGTCCATAAAGGAGATTAAGCTTCCAAAACCAGATAAACCAACAAAACCCAGCTCACAAAACAAGTAGAGAATTAAATTTTACAATAACAAAATACTTGTTCAGAGATGAATACAAGCTTCAAACATAAGTTCTGATTTTCCACAAGATTTATTACCGGTTCAGGAAAACACAAAAAAATCCAATACGAGTCTAGAGTTCATAATTCCATAAAAAGAATAAAACCTTAGCTCAGAGTAATTGTACAGAGAAAAATCACAACTCAACTACAAGTCCATCATAAGAACCAAATGTAAGTACAATGTCAAATATGAAGGTTCAACCTTAAGTACAGATCTACACTAAGTTCCAACACAGTCCAACACAAACACATAGTCCCCATACAAACTCTTAACAAATTCCAAAGCTTCAATACTAATTTCAGAGCTTTGACTACAAGCTTAGAACACTATGGAGCTCTACTTCAAAAACACAAGACTAAATAGAGATTCGAACCAAACAAGCAACAATCCAGTTCTTTCAACATTAGTCTTGAATGCAAGAAACAAAGCTTCAAATACAAGCTACAGAGCTTCCACTATAAATTTCAGAGCTCCCAGTACAAGTTACAAATCCCTCAATACAAATTTCACATGAATACCACTGATAACTAGTACTGAGAAAGTTCCCAAAAATGCCATTAACAACAAAGGATTCACATTCCAAAACCCACATAAATTTCAAGAAAACATGCAAGTAAATAACCAGATACATCATGCAAAAATATATGTCCAGTGACCAGAGTTTTTAATGAATCATTTATAAGAAAGCAATAAATCTTAATGGGTAGAACTGTCATGTCGATAGTGTCTCTACCAATTCGAAGAAGACTTCCAGCTAAGTTTCCAACACCCCTTCTTCTCCAAAAAGATCAAACAACAATAATCTTTTTCCAAAATGCCTCTTATACATTCCTCGAACCAAAAATAGATCAGAGAATTCAAAAATAGCCACTAAGTGTAGATCAAATTGTTGGTTCTAAAAACTAGATAGCTCCATGCAGAGCAAAAATTGTGAAGCATACAAAGCAAAACAACCCCTAAAAATCCACCAAAGATGCCTTCCATGATAGCTTGCTCACCAAAACCAAGGTGAATTCATGCCAATAATTTGTATATTCCTACCTATCTCTCCTTTCCACCACCATCCACAGTTGGTGAGACTAAATTTAACTTCCACATGCATTTCCAAACATAGTGATGCCTCCATGTAGGTTCCTCCAAATTTCCATGTAATTACCAAGTCTGGCAAGCGGTACTCTTCCTTTTTAAATAAAAATCAAATCTCATTAATAGCTTAGAACCACCACTTAGCTCCCACTTGCCAATCAACCCATAGGTTCCCTTTCCTACCCATTAGTTTAGGATAGATACAATTTTCTTAGGTTAGATCTTAGGTTAATTTAAAAATATAACCTTCAAACAATAGATTCTCACTTTAGGTTAGGTCTTAGTTTAACTAGATAGTATAGGTAATAGGTTAGAAATAAATTATCATCCCTTAGGTTATTTCCCTCATGCTAACTTAGTATTACAACTTAGGTTAGGTTTTCATCCCACGTAGAGTGGCGTAGGAAGAGTTAGGAAAAATTTACCTGAGTCTCAAATCTTATTAGGATAGACCTTATAGATATAGGACACATTATAATCTCTCTTTCTCAAGAATCCTAAAGCAGGTTTCCCTTTCCCTTAATGCCATTAAGCACCCTGTAAAAGGTCAATCAAGAAGATCCGAGCACAACACACAACAAAATGTAGGCACGGTCTTTCAAGATAATAAATAATTTGCAACAAACACAAGTTCAGTCCATTAAGTCTCTTAATCAATGAATGTCGATTTTCATTCAGTTAGATAAGAAGATTTAAAACATTCCTTGGATCACTGGAATTGATCCAAGGATGAGTCAATGTGAGAGATAAATTTTCAACTCTTAAAACCAGATTGCAACTTATCAAATAAGAAGTGGAAATGGATTCCTGAAAGCCATATCATTTCAGTCCAATGAATCCAAGAGAAGAGATGATTTATCCATAACAAACATGATTTTCAACCATCAAGGAAACATACCTAATTTAAGAAAATCACATGCCAATGCTTGTAATGAAAAGGGAAATATAACCATTTTTTCAAGGCATTACATACTTCCCTCCTAAAAATAATTATCATCCCAATGATTATCTCATTTTAATCAACACAATCAAGATACTCAATTTATTCACTTTCCAAAATAAGTTTACAACAATATCTAAATTTAAAGTATCAGAAATCAGCATTTACATAGCTGTTTATTTAAAAACAATAATTGTCTATTCATAACCGACAAACTTATTGACATATAAAGATAAAATCGCAATTTTTTAGTAGTCACCAAAGTCAATTTTGATCAAATAAATATGGAAAAGTAGTTTTAATATCGTCCAAGTTTTCCCGTGTTGTACTTTCTTCATTAAATTAGTCCCACTCGGACCTTACATTGACTTATCTCATGATTTCTCAAATGCAACTGACAAGTTTCTAGCACTCATATGGGTTTAACCACGATTATTCCCGGGTCCTGGGCCTCGTAAGGAATTCCAATTTAACACATGTGATGAATCAAATGTATTTCTTAAGTAAGGAAATGTGGAAAACATCATGCATTCATGACAAAGTAGGAGGTAATGCTAAACAAGTAAGCTACAGGGTTGATTATTTCAACTATCTCAAAAGGTCCCACATAACGATGTGATAACTTGACAACCTTGCCAAAAGTTATAAATCTCTTTTTCGGTTTAACCCAAAGAAATACTTTCTCATCAAGTTCAAATTTCCTGTCTACCCACTTTAAATCAGCATAACTCTTTTACCTATCAGTTTCTTCCTTCAAGTGTTCACGAATCATTTTAACTTTTTGTTCTATTTCAGTAATAATTTCAGGTCCAATTACCTCTCTATCCTCAATGTTATCCCAACTAACGAGGTTATGTATTTTCTTCCGTATAATGCTTTGAAAGGTGCCATCTTAAGAGAGGCATGATACGTGTTATTATATAAAAACTCAACTAGTAGAAGGTACTCTTCCCACTTATACTGTTGATCCATACAATACATTTGTAACATATCCTCTAAAACTTGATTAACTCTTTCAGTCTGTCCATCCGTTTCCGGATGATACACAAAACTAAAATTCAGCTTAGTTCCTAGAGCTGCATTAAGTGTTTTCCAAAACCTTGATGTCATTCTAGGATCTCTATCTAATATGATTAATTCAAGTACTCCTTGTAATATGAAAATTTCATGTACAAATATTATATCTAACACAGGAGAATCATCCTTCAAATTACTCGCGATGGAAATGTGCTACCTTTGTTAGTTTATCCATAACTACTAAAATAACATCATTTTTATTTCTTGACATAGGTAACCCTTGTAAAAATTCCATGCTTATCACTTGCCATTTGTACCTTTGCTTTATGCTATGAGGATACAATAAATTGGCTGGGTGCATATGTTCTTCTTACGATGTCCATCTCGCATATGAGGATAGAATTAAATAAGCCAATACAACATGAAAGTTCTTATCTTCTCTTATCACTTACAATGTCCATCTCAGAAAATTACTAACACAGCTTTAGTTCAATGAACTCGAGCATGATAAGAACTAATAATTAAATTAAAGTGCATTCCACTAATTGTTTCATTACACACCTCTTTTTTATGAAACAATTAATAGGCATCATACAAATAATCATAAGTAATAACATCCGAAAAAAGAACAATTAAGAGAGTCTCGCATCCACTTTTAAGAAAAGAGCATAATATAATCGGTAACATCCGAATTACATCACAAGACCTACTTGATCCTATCAATTACTTTTAAATAGTCAACAAGTCTTGTCCTTCCATTGTTTCCTAAATTCATAAGAATAAAAACACATTTAACTTTACCAAGCAACAAAGAGGTTAGTTACAACATAACTCATATTAGTATGCTTCATCTTTCCATATAAACAAAGAAGAGAAAAATACATATCTATTTTTCGACACAATTCCTCCGAAGGAAAGAATTAGGTTTAGAACACACAACACTTCCTCACCCAAAGATGACAAAATAAGGAGTCCATAAATAAAGAGGCAACAACAAAACAAGAATCCCAATTCAATCCAAGCAGAATAAAATAGTCTAACTAAAAGTTTTACTAACTTCAGTATGTTAGTAGTATATAATTCAAAAGGTCTAAAACAAAACTTTCGAAAAATCCAAGCTATAGTCGAAAGAAATAAATATCTTAAATAATCCACAAGAAAATTCCCATCTCAGAAGAGAATCAATAAAAGAGAAGTTTGGTCAATGAACTTATACAGTTAACATAAAAGGATCTCAAACCAAAAAGGACCCAATCCATATTTCATTTCATTTATACTATGAAATGAAATCCTTTATTAAGTACAAACTTAGGAATTCCTTAGCTAGTTCCCAAAAGAGAACTCAAACAGAATGCACAGTCAAAGAATGCACATTACCAACTTCCATTACAAACTTACAAATGAAGACCTATTTCCATTCACCCAGCTCAAATTCAAATTCATTCTCTAAATGAAATTCACAGTATCATCTCTAAACAACATACTATCCCCAAGAGATCCTATTCACTTCTCTATCAAAAACCTAGAGATCCATTCAAAGAACCCAACAAGGAATAGAAATACACAATAGTGCAAGATAGACAAGGGTCGATGAAACTCACGGTCCTAGGGACTAAATTTCCAAGCATTTAGAATAGGGATACCATATTCCCTTCAAATGACACACATTAAAAAATAGGTTTAAATTCAACGTTCAATTAAAACCCATGAATCAGATGAAATATCTGAAGAGAGTAAGGAACTAAACAATCTGTTCAAGATAAGTATTGTCCCCAACTTCCTCCAACTCGACTGAATAGAACCACCACAAGCCTCACAAGTTTCATTTAAAAGCTTAAGACAGGTAAGGATTTTTTCAACATCAAGACAAAAAGGAAATAAATAATACATTCCATAAACCTCTACAATCGATACGACTATCCCAAAATAGATTACAGTTCTAGTCCATTAATTCCTAAGAATAAAATAGCCAATCTTCCCACACAACACGAGTTCACTCAGGGTAGAGAGGGAGAGGTTTTACTTTGATTTCTCTCACCCTATTGAGTTCAAGGGAGGCTATACAGTCCAAAGGACATAAGCAATAAAACCATTCACACCCAAGGAGTGACACAAAGGAGATTACAAGGAGGTTACCAGTTTGGCATCAAACCGAAATAAACTCTCAAGCTACCATTGAGTAGACAGTCCATAAAGGAGATTAAGCTTCCAAAACTAGATAAACCAACAAAACCCAGCTCACAAAATAGGTAGAGAATTAAATTTCATAATAACGAATACTTTTTCAGAGGTGAATACGAGCTTCAAACATAAGTTCCAATTTTCCACAAGATTCTATTACTGGTTTAGGAAAACAAAAAAATCCAATGCGAGTCTAGAGTTCATAATTCCATAAAAAGAATAAAACCTTAGCTCAAAGTAATTGTATAGAGAAAAACTCACAACTCGACTACAAGTCCATCATAAGAACCAAATGTAAGTATAGTGTTGAATATGAAGGTTCAACCTAAAGTATAGATCTACATTAAGTTCCAACACAGTCCAACACAAACACATAGTCCCCATACAAACTCTTAACAAATTCCAAAGCTTCAATACTAATTTCAGAGCTTCGAGTACAAGCTTAGAACACTACGGAGCTCTACTTCAAAAACACAAGACTAAACAGAGATTTGGAACCAAACAAGCAACAAGCCAGTTCTTTCAACATTAGTCTCAAATGCAAGAAAAAAATTTTCTAATACAAGCTAAAGATATTTCACTACAAATTTTAGAGCTCCCAAAGACAAGTTACTGAGCCCTCAATACAAATTTTGAATAAATACCACTGATAACTAGTTAGAAACTTCCCAAAAACTACCATTAACAGCAAAGGATTCACATTCCAAAACCTACATAAATTTTAAGAAAACATGCAAGTAAATAACCAGATACATCATTCAAAAATATATTTCCAATGACAAGAGTTGTTTTAATGAATCATTTAGAAGAAATTAAGAAATATTAATTGGTAGAGCCTATAATGTCGATAGTGCCTCTCTGTAGATTCGAAGAAGACTTCTAGTGAGTTTCTAACACCCCTTCTTCTCTAAGCAAGATCAAACAACAATACTATTTTTCCATAATTTCTCTTATACATTCCTCAAACCAAAAATAGATCAAATAATTCAAAAATAGGCACTAAGTGCATATCAAACTGCTTGTTTGAAAAAATAGATAGGTCCATGTAGAGAAAAAATTGTGAAGCATGCAAAGTAAAACAACCACAACAAATCTGCCAACATGCCTTCCAAGACAGCTTGCTCACCAAAAATAAGGTGAATTAATTCCATTAATTTGCATATTCCCTCCTATCTTTCCTTGTCACCACCATCTAAAGTTGGCGAGACTAAATTTAACTTCCACATGCATTTCCAAACTTAGTGATGCCTCCACGTAGGTTCCTCCAAATTTCCATGTAATTACCAAGTCTGGCAGTACTCTACCTTTTTAAATAAAAATCACATCTCATTAATAGCTTAGGAACTGCCACTTAGCTCCCACTTGCCAATTGACCCATAGGTTCCCTTTCCTACCCATTAGTTTAGGATAGATACAATTTGCTTAGGTTAGATCTTAGGTTAATTTAAAAATATAACCTTAGGATATAACCTTCAAACAATAGATTGTCACCTTAGGTTAGGTCTTAGTTTAACCAAATAGTATAGGAAATAGGTTAGAAATAACTTAGCATCCCTTATGTTATTTCCCCTCATGCTAACTTAGTATTACAACTTAGGTTAGGTTGTCATCCCACGTAGAGTGACGTAGGAACGAGTTAGGAAAAATTTACCTAAGTCTTGAATCTTATTAGGATAGACCTTATAGATATAGGACACATTATAATATCTCTTTCTCAAGAATCCTGAAGCAAGTTTCCCTTTCCCTTAACACCATTAAGTGCCCTATAAAAGTTTAATCAAGAAGAGCCGAGGATAACACACAAAAAAATGCAGGAAGGGTCTTTCAAGATAATAAAGAATTTACAACAAACACAAGTTCAGTCCGTTAAGTCTCTTAATAAATGAATGTTATTTTTTCATTCAGTTAGATAAGAAGATTTAAAACATTCCTTGGATCACTAGAATTGATCCAAGGATGAGTCAATGTGAGAGATAAATTTGCAACTCTTAAAACTAGATTGTAGCTTATCAAATAAGAAGTGGAAATGGATTCTTGAAAGCCATATAATTTTAGTCCAATGAATCCAAGAGCATAGATGATTTATCCATAACAAGCATGATTTTGAACCATCAAGGAAACATACCTAATTTAAGAAAATTACATTCCATCGCTTGTAATGCAAAGGGAAATATAACCGTTTGTTTAAGGTGTTACAAACATAGAGAGAACTGGTACCTTAGACTTGCACAAATCTCATCTCCAAACCCTCTTATAAACTCAATCTTCTACCATGGCTATGTGGAAGGTTGCGGTGGCTTACACCCATCTCCAATAAGGATAACATGACAAGAAATTCATAATGGGCGTGATCATACCATTATTTTTGCATCGATCCCATTAGAAATCTGCAAGATAAAGCACACTTGGGCCAAAGTAGTATTGGGATGGGTGACCTCCCGATATTGTACCCTTTTCGTATTTTACCAAGCACCTCTCGAGATCATGCAGATATTTCCCATGAGCCTACCTCAAACCGGCACTCACCATGATTTTATCTCTAACAAACATTCCCAATGAAAAAAGAAACCCAATACGAGGAACCGATCTTTTATATTGCACAAAGCATTAATTCGGGAAGGAGCATGTAAATTCAACACAATTTGTAACCCAATTTTTGAAAGGATTTCCTTTGAGATTGTGTAAATATCAACTCCAAACATTTACCCGACTCACCTTTTAGCTTGTTCCGAGACCTTGCAGATCTCACACCAAACTCACCTCCGAGCTCATGTTATTCTCACCTTTGATCACGTGCCAAGAAAACAACAAGCTTACCTCTAAGAAAGCACTTTTCTCACACCGAGCTTATGTAGTACTCACATCCAAGTTCACGTTGGGATCTCATATGAGTTTGTGCCATGCTTTCTTTTGAGATTGTGACTACATCACATCCAAAATCAAACCCATCCCGGCCCCTAGCTTGCGCACCCACAAAACTGTAGACCCAAATCACACCCATAGTTCATTTTCCAAGCTCACCCACACAACTCGGTGCCCAATTAAAAACCCCATTCTATACTTTGAGAAAAAAACACAATATTTTCATTCGAAACCCCTCTCTAGGCTTTGAAAGAACACATTATTTTACCTAGAAACCCTAGTCTATACTTGGGAGGAAAAACATAAAAAATTTCATGGAAATCCCACCCTATGGTAAGTAAAAATGTCAACATCGATGTGAATTTTCATAAATAAGACACAAAGTTCCCAACTTTTCCACTCATCTTACACCTACAAACTAGTCCTCCTACAAATCTTGCCAATTAATTTACTTACCCAACTAAAGCTCGACACTTAGCTTGGTCGCCCCCATCTCGACCGCATATCTCATCCACATTTATAGGTCACTTATATCTCATTTTTATAGCTCACCCATACATATCGGCACTCTAGTTTGGTGTCTAGCTGGTCCACCTAGTTAGGTCAACCACCTCGCCTTCCTAGATGGCCCCTATAACTCCTTTTCCCAACTCACCCCCATAGCCCATCCACCTAACTTGATCACCCAACTCACCCACCCATCTCACATGCCCAACTCACCCACACTACTCACCCACCCAACTCACCCCCGAATGTCACCCGCCAAGCTCACCCTCACATCTCATCTACCCACTCACCCCCACAACTCTACCACCTAGCTTTGTCACCAAGGTGGAGACCACCGCTCCATACATTGAAAATAAAATAGCAATATTTTCATTAGAAACCCCACTCTATACTTGGAAAAAGTACCTAACATCTCCGTGAAACCTCGTCGATACATGGAAACAAAGACCTAGCTCCCCTTCCATCTAAGGGTATTGATTGAGAAATGAGACATAAACCATGACATATTCAATGTTAAAAACATCAACAATGATTGGACCCAATGTTTTGTAAATAACACTCAAAGTACCCGACACTCTCACATAACTATGTTTCCCATCTTAATCACTCACGCAACTCTTTCGCCTATCTTGCACACCCGGATCGATCACCCGGATCACCTACCTTAGCTCAGGTCACCTAGTTCACATGCCCAGATGGCCCTCGTAGCTCATCTCCGTAGCTTAGTTTCTAGGTTCTCACACCCATCTCATTCGTGCGGGCCACTCACCCATATTGACCACCCAACTTTCCCACCTAGCTCACCCCATAGCTCGGACACCTAGCTTTCCCCCGAAACTCTACTACCCAATTTAGACGTAAACCAAAACATTTTCCATGCTAAAAACATCAACAATGGCAAGACCCAATGTTTTATAAATAATGACAGTACCCATATTTCTCACATAGCTAAGATGCCTAGGTTAGTTGCTTACACAACTCTTCCACCCATCTTGAGAACAAATCTCGCCCACCCATGTCACCCCATAGCTCGATAAACAAACTTTCCTCCCACTTACCCCCAAATCTCGTTAGACTCGACTCGGTCACTTGGCTTTCCTATGCATCTCGATCACGTAGATTTCCCCAATAGCTCTGCTACCCAACCTAGTCACCCAAGAGGAGACCCCACTCCATAATTTTAAAAGAAACAATATTTTCATTAGAAACTCCAATGTATACTTGGAAAAAATAAATGAAATCTCCATGGAAATCCTTCGTGATATTTTGCAACAATAAACCATATCCCTATCCATCTTAAAGAGAAACACGTGAAACAAGATTAAAACCACAAAATTTACATGTTAAAAACATAAACAAGGATCGGACATGATGTTTAGAAAATAAAGTGCAAATTACTCACTCACTCACACAATTATGCTACCTAGCTCGGTTACTCGCTTAGCTCACCCGCCGTACTTAGTCACCTAGCTCACCCTTGCATCTCACCGAGCTCACCTACCAGATCTCCTAACTTGTTATCCATCTCATCCACTAGCTCTCCCATCTCACTTGCTCTCCTAGATCACCTAACAACTCACCCGTCAGTTCACCCACCTCGCCTTTATCAGCTCAAATGGATTTCTTGGTAACTCACCTACCACTCACCCAACTCACATGGAAACTTGCTCGTTAGCTCACATGAAGACTAATTAGATGATGAGGTATGTGTGAACCTTAACAGAAGCATAGTTACTTCCATCATTTACCCATGCTTGGTTGAATTTATTCACATTTAAATTCGAGCACTTTGGGAAAAATTCACATTACCTTAACATCCACAAGGACCATTGCAATGATTTTTTTTAATTAAAGGGTTTGATTCCCTTCTCTATACCATTTTTAAGTTATCCCTTAGCCACCTAGGGAAATCCCCCATAAGGGGAGCATCTCACATCTATCATTTGACAGGCACGTGATGACCCATAAGTTTATGACATAGACCCCTAGGCATAGCCCTTAAAGCCAATCCTTTTCCCAAAGTTATGGATCCATTTTTCCAAATTCCCTTACCTTTATTATTCTATTGACCAAAGGTTATTCACCTTGTAGACCTAGTGTGGTTATGAGTATGACCGAGCATGAACAATACTTGATCCTCCAAATTTTCAAGCACTGTCGAAGGCACACTAGACACTATAGGACATACAGTGTTCTTCTAACTACTGGACCCTATCTCTGGTTAAATTGATCTTAGGTTCGGAAGGGTGTTAAAAATAAAATATAACTCTTCCCAAGGCCCTCGTCATCATCTCTATATTTCCTAATGTTTTCATCCACCGCCACGTCCCAATTTGAGATTATTAACCTAATTCCCTTTTGATGATCGCGCAAATTACGTCCTTGAGAGAGGAATTCCCCATCCCCTATGATTGGATAACCCGTGTCCAAGTGCTGTTCACATGGAACCTTTCCCCACTTCAGTCTTCAAAGTTCTCATTTGAATATTTGCTACTACCACCAAGATCTACACTGGGGGAAAATCCACCTGTGCCCAGGCCCAAGGTTTCATAACAACCCTTGCATCTTCCTACTCATCGGAGCCTAAAACTTTCCCCGAAGGTTGAGTATAGGTTGTACACTTCAATTTCATCCATTTTCAAGGCTAGTTGATTCGGTAGGTGAGTTGTTACACACTCCTTAGTAGATTTCAACTTCCATGACCACCGTCCTGTTGTCTTAATCAACCAACACCCTTACTGGGATTTTGGTTAGCGTGTAATTTAACACCATAACTAGCTATCGGTTCATCCCGCATCGCCAGTTCTGCTTACCAAAAATGGCCCACTTGGAGCTCATGATTCCAAGGCTCAGCTCAACAGAGTAGTCATGCCTCCTTACCTATTTAAAGTTTGAGAATAGGTCGAGGGCGTTACGCCCCCGATGCCTCTAATCATTTGCTTTACCCGATAAAACTCACGCGTGAGCTCCAGCTATCTTTAAGGAATATTTGGAGGAAACCAACTACTAAACAATTTGATTAGTCTTTTGCTTCTATTCCAATGTCGAGAAAACTTATTTTCACATCAAGGTATCATTGTGGACCTCCACCATAGTCTCCTCTAGATTTTCCCCTGCTCAGGCATAGTTCACCATCTTTCGGGTCCCAACAGGTGTGCTCACACTCAAACCCTTCACAGAAGATCAAGTTTGGTCAGCCTTACACCCCCAAAAGGGGCTCTCACTAGTCAACTTCCTTACAGCTCGTGGGTTTCAAAACCTATTGACTCACACACATGTTAGAATCCTTTCCACGAGCATGCAAGTGTGTGAAGGTTTTCCAAAGGTGTGTGCTTCTTTTCACTCTTTGTTGCAACAAAGGTACACTCAAGGGCCCAAAGGTCACACTTGTACCCCCATGAAGACCTACACTAACACACTCCCCAAACAGAGTGATAGATGACTCACACCACTCCACATCTGATCGGGAACATTGTCGGCCTCCAATCCACTTCCCTTATGAAAATTTCAAGAACTTTTTAACTCTATTTTACAATTCCTTTTCATTTTTCCCTCATGTTTTTCTATCGGTCTCTCACCTGTATTTATGCTTGGATAGAATTTACCACCTAATTAGGGCTACATTCAAAAAAACCTAACTCACCGATAGCACCTTGTGGTGCAATAGGGTTTGGGCCCGATGGGGCTCTCACCCTCTCTAGCGTACCCTTCTAGGGGACTCAGGCCTAGTCTGTCATTGAGGACGCTTCTACAAACTATAATTCAACACATAGATCAGTTGATTTTCATGTTGGGCTTTTCCCAGTTCGCTCGTCGTTACTAGGGGAATCCTGGTAAGTTTCTTTTCCTCCACTTAGTGATATGCTTAAACTCAGTGGGTATTAACGCTGAAATGGGTCCATAAATTTAAGACACACCCTCCCATGGGAGATTCATGATAAAAAAGTAAAGTTTTACACAAATCCATGATCTCATGCCAAAATCAAATGTTGACCAAAATTGGTCACTACTCATCATGATATTGGCCACTCATCATGTGCCCATTTAAGCCAACCACACCACTAGTGGGCATGAATGACCATCTCCTATCCTCACACCGAGAAATGGGTGAAGTTGATTTTAGAGTGTCACGCCTTAGCAGAAGTGTGCTTGGACAAGGCCTCGGTGTAACTTGCATTCAAAGACTTGATGATTCATGAGATTATGCAATTCACACTAAGTATCACATTTCACTACATTCTTCATCATGGCGAGAGCCGAGATATATCTATTTCGAGAATCATGTTTAATTGGCACTTTGTGAGTTTGACATGTGTATGACGCACAACCCACACAGCTATATCTTGTCAAATCCTTTGTGTGATATACACTTTGATGTGTTGGGTGTTATGACATGCACCTTCAAAAGATGAACCCTAGGACTAGAGGCAATGCATCATGGGATAAATAAGAGAAAGGGTGCCTCCCCCACCAAATAGCTAGAAGGCCAAAGACCAAACAGATGAAAAAAACCAATAGAAGGAAGTCCTTCCCCGTAGCATATGTAGGTACACCCACCTAAAGGCATGAAAAAATCTGGATGACATAGCCTATCTAACAACATGTTGAGGAGTTACAACCGCCTTGTAAACCGAGCAAAGTGGAAAAGGTTTGCAAAACTTCCACGGGCATTTCGAAGGAACTCAAGTTATCCATATTTCACCCCCATGCCAAATATTGGATCGCCACGATCCCGTATAACAAAAACAAAGTCAAAGGTGGATAGAAAAAGGCCTCAAAATTGGCTAAGTATAAAAGTGTAAGTGGAGAATGCCAAGTGTTAGTATGATGTTGTTTCAAGAGGTAAAAATTAAAAATGGCCCGCAACTCGCCTAAGGAAAAATTCAGCATCTAGGCTCAAGTCAAAGCCAAAGTAGGAATCGAAGAAAGGGGAAAAGATAAATTACGGACCCGTAGGCCCGATTTTTTCCAATCTAGCTACCACGTGTCCCATATCAAAACGGGACCCATTTTTCAAGTTTTTTTCTTGCCTATTGTATGCGAACCCGATAAAAACTTTAAAGGGGCATATCTTTTGACTCGGGCTCAAAATATTACAAATCTAACGCTGTTGGAAATATCTCGGCCTCACCCATGTCATGGAGGTCTCAAACTTTAATTTTAAGGAGGTTAGGTGAAAAAAATGGAGGAAGTGTCTTCAGGCTTTCAATGCGGGATATTCTTGCCTCAACAACCATATCATCTTTGATTTGTTTCATCATTTCCTCTTCCTTCAAGGCACAAACCCAAGGATTGATGTAGTAAAGATAGATTTTAGGAGAGATTTCATCGAGGCATTAACATCGGTGGTTGAGTTTTAACCTACTTTTCCCTTCTCTCTCTCTCTCTCTCTCTCTCTCTCTCTCTCTCTCTTCTTTTAGCATTGAATCTATAAATGTGGGGGCAAGATTCATTTTAAAGGGTTGGACATTATTTGTTTTGCAGGATCCCTCCTTCTAGCTAAAGGATCTATAGGGTTTAGGCTTTCTATCAAAATTACATTGCATTTCTACCTCTTGGCTACTTTGTAATGGACTCGTATCAATATACGAGCAATAAAATGTTAGGAATTAGTATTTACATTGTGTAGATAATAATTACATTTGGTAATTATTATTATAGTAGTAATTTGTTATTTAGTTGTTATATAAAATAACTAAAAAAAAATGTGTGTTGAGTTGTTTGGTTGTTACAAACAACTCACAAGATTAGTATTTGTTAGTAGAGTAGTTTCCTAATTTATAGGAAACTATGTGCCTATATATTTGTAATTGCATCTTATGTAAATTATCTGGAATGAATTGAAAGTATATTATTATTCCGTGTTTAATATTGTACATTATTCATCTGTAAAACTGATCCAAATCTATTATTTGGTATCAGAGCAACACCATGGAGGATTAGAATATTAAGGGGAAAATTGCTCGTGCCCTGAGCTATGATATTCGATGCATGCATTGATGTATCCATTCATCGACTCTCTCCTGCGTATAGTTTTTCTCCATGTTGTAGATCCGTTCAAAGGATATATTGGTCAGTGTATGACATGGATTGTGTTCAACACATGCAGTTTTTTATCTGACAGATCCTTCTATCAACGTACATGCAGATCACTATTTTTTTGCGCTCATAGTCTATTTGTGGATCTCTATGAAAGTTTCAGCAAGCCCGATTTTGGTTCCATGTGGCTCATCAATTTATGAATCGATCCGATTCATAGTGTCAACATTTATATGTTTCTAGATTGACTTCAATGATTTTTCCATCTCATCTCCGAAAGTTTCAAAGTGGGTAAGAAGTTGAAAATTTAAAATTTTGAGGTTAAGTGTCTTTTTCATTATCCTATAATGTGAAAAGTCAAGAAATTGGAAAATCTACGTTTTTGGGTCATTTTGTGTGTTTTTCGGCCTGTCGGACATTTTTGTCCCACGTGTCCCAAGTTCAATCGGGCTCTCTGTTCCCCGATCGGCCGATTTACCCGAAGTCACCCTTTTCGGGCCGTCGAACTTTTTTGTCCCAAATGTCCCAAGTTAGTCCGACCCTTGTTCCATTTTCACCCGATTTGGCCGAGTCGCGTACTCCGCGTATTTTTGTCCCACATGTCCCAAAAGCATTTGTGCGTCTTTTCCCGCTTCACCCGAATCGGCCGAACCGCACGTACTTCGCTTTCATGCTGCCCCTCATGTCCAAATGAACCAAGTGCCATTCGTGCTAATTTTTCCCGCTCTACCCGAATATCTTGCTTTTCAATTTGGTAGATATGTATTTAATGTGCATTTATTGCCTTTCTCTCTCTAAACGGCTATATAATGAAACTACCCCTATGCATTTTTGCACACTTCTTTCATGCTATCTATTGCTCGAACCCTTGCAATCAAAATTCCTATGCACGTATCCATTCCCCCTGTAATTCCATCCCAAGTCTAGCTTGCAGCTCTGCTCTCTCGAGTTACTATCAACATGAAGATCAAATTCCAGGGCAGGAACAAATTTCACCACTCGAGTCCGCCATTCCCGATATCGGGGCCAGTGAAGTTCGCCACCTTGACTTTGGAGATTTTTGGACAAGGATGACAGACGCGAACCCTTCACCGATGGCACAGATGATTCATGACAGTGGTTTGGCTTTTTCTGCTGGTGGTTTCCTATCTCGTGCAATGCGCAGATACAAGTGCTCTCTCATGCGGCTCATTTCAACCCCGACTCGAGTGAATTGACAACGTGCATGGGGAGCTCATCGCCAAACTTGACGCTGCCACCATTGGCACTGCCCTAAGAATTCCAGAAATGGACAATTCCATAGTTATCTCTCTAATCAAGCACAGCCCTTTCAACCAAGACAAAGATAACTATAAAGCACGGGTGGTGAAGTCCTGGCTTAAAAACCCTAAAAAGGGGGCATCTCATCTATCCAAGACTCTTTTCCATGTGCAGATTTCAATGAAGAATTGTCGATTTCATAATCCTACTAGCTCGGGTTATGGGCTTACCCTCTACAAATGAGTTCCATTTCTGGATGTGCCCACTTATCAATATGGTGTGCGAGGGAACTCAGAATATCAATTGGGCAGAGATCATCAGTATGAACCTAGCAGAGCAGCTTGTCTAATGTACAACAAACAAAGAAATTTTATATGACTTCATACCTGATGTATACTCTAGCAGCATCGAGGCAATGGTTTGGCTTTTCATACATCGATGCTCACAAGGATGACCCCGTGTATGCCTACTGCCCGTAGTTCACCCTAGAGACCAGCAATCACAATTTCTGAAGGGTGAATGATGCTTTCACCATGTACATACATGTCGTCGCTCTTGAGAAAGTGACACAGCGAGAAGATTTTCTGATGAAGCCATGAGTCTGATATCACACTACGGTGCTTATTTTATCCAATTCAGAAAATTTTCCTATATCAGGCTTGCTGGCTACGAGAGCACTCCTCTCAAGCTTCCTATGTTCTGCAATGACAAATGGCTTTATAGAAGTATGCAGCAATTGATAAATTGCATAGAACTCGCAGATAAGAAAATTACCGGCCTGCACTTCCCATCTCTTTGGGAAACTACACCTGCAAAACAGCCCTGGATGCACAAAATATAGAAAGAGCCCTAGCTCCCATCACTGTCCATTTCTTCAGGCCCAGAACTTGCTTTGACTTAAAAAAGTTTATTGAGCAGAACATCAAAATAACCTATCATCATAGGGCAGACACAGAAGACTATTGGGCTGACTGTGCTGATGATTTTGAAGCCAGAAGGAGGCATTATGGCAGGTTTTCCCTACAGTTAATTCAAGAACTTGGCTTGTACTCAAGTTCCTGAAGGGCTCCAAGATGATAATTCTGACCTGTACTCATATGAGTATGACAATGTGGTCAAGCACACTCCCTTGGAGGACTTGGATTGGTTCAAAAAGGAGAAGGATGATTTGGCTGAAATCCTGGCTCCAGTCTTAGTGAGGACCAAGATCTGGTTTGATAGAAAAGTTCGTGAGCACAGGAGGCACTCAGGGGAATCCTCCTCCAAGGATGCTTCAACACCAAGGAAGGAAGCATCAATCCCTGATCAGAAGCACCTGTGCAAACCCTCCCGCGCCTCTTCAACTCAAGGACCTACAGTCTCTACTCCTTCCTCATCCACCCAGGTGTATCAGAAGAAATTCAAAGAAGTTAAGAAGGAGCCTGTGGAAGAAGATCCCCTGAGAAAGCATGCATAATTTCCTTTGGGACCAGAGAACATTATTGTTCTCAGTGAAAGTGAAGAAAGTGAAGTGCCAACTCCTGCAAGCGCCCCTGAAGCTCCAATGGATAAGGACAAAGAAGTCCAGAGCACTGAACTTCCAAGTACTGTTGATTCCTTTGCACCAGTTGTCTCAAGTGCCCCACTCATGTCTCAACTCGAGACAACAACAGTACAAACCTTGGGCACCATGAGCTCTCTGTCTCTTGGTCCTCTTGCCCCACCTGCTTCTTCCTCCTCCTCTTTTGCATGGGTGCAACCTCTTGTCGATAGTAGGAAGAGAAAGTCTTCCTCCCGGAGCTCAGGACCAAATTTTGATGTTGTGGCAGCCTTGTTAGGCACTACTCCTTCCTCACGCCAAAAAAATCCAGAATTACCTCCAGGATAGTGTCTGATGCTCAGGGCCAGCAATTCCTGGAGATAGCCAAGCCTATGGTAGATAAACCAGAGCAGGATTTGCAGGCATCCGACCTGGAACTCTCAAGAATTCCCATGGGAGAGTCTACCCCTGAAGGTGAGATCCACAACCTTCAGGAAACAGTCACCAGAGTCATTGGGAGGGTAGAGAAAGGGCAGCAAACCATAGAACAGTTGGAAGAACAAGCCCAAATTCTTACAGGTTTCATCAAATCTCTTTTGTCCAAGGACAAAGTTTTGGACCCTACCCCATTGACTACTCTTCCACCACCTGTAATTTTGAGCCAAGATGAAGTACAGAGTATCAAAGATATGCACAAGTATTCCATCTATGGCAGAGCTATGGAGGCCATGGTGGATGATATGCTTGTTGCAGGATTGAACTTCATTGATGAAGCTTTCAAACTCCACGGAAAGGTGAACAACTTGCAACAGAAGCTCTCCTCCACTATTGGGAGCATTGATAAAGAACTTAAACTTTGGAGCAGTTGCATAGTAGACCTCCGCCTCATGGGACAAACAGATGAAAATATTTTGATGGCAAGCAAAGTCTTCGAGGATACAAAGGATAATTTGTCAAAGTCCTGGGTCTACAGCGTGGATTGGAAGATAAAGGTCCTGGAGGAGGCTTTGGGAGAATTGAGAAATAGCTGGCAGAAGGGTGAGGCTTTTAAAACACTAGTTGTATCTACTTTCAAAGATATACATTGTCATCTTCAGGATGAGACTTCTGGTGTGCCTCTCTCCCTACAAGAAATCAAAGCTCAATTCAGAGCTTTTGTCAAGGGTGATCTATTCAAGGAAAGCTCCATTTCCAAAGAAAAAATGAAGGAGATCTGCTCTCTTCAATCTGCCATTGAAGAAGCAAATAAAGACTATCATACTCATGTCGAGTTTGATAAGGAAATGGAGAAGTGCCTCGGATTTTGGACTCAGTCTACTACCAACACATCAGTCCCACGTGGCAGAGACATAGCCGAGGCATTGAAGAGATTCAGATAGCGGATCTTAAAGTCGGTGGGTCCCTCCCAGTCATAAGCACTGTTTTCTTCTCCTAATTCTTCTCTTCTCTTCCCCTTCTTTCTCTCGGATTTGTTGTAATTAGTTGGGGTATTGCGATTAGCAACCCTTTAACTAATCTTTAGTTAAAAGAAGTAGTTACCGAGAGTAACTGATTTGTAAACTATATAATGGCCTCTCCTCGCCATTTTGAAGGAGGAAGAACTTGGCTTATTTCTAAAAGTGTAAATAAATCATAAAGAAATCAATACAGAAGGACTTTTCATTCTTTGTCTATCCGGTTTCCTTTATTCCCAAGCTATTCATTTACTTTTATTAGATCATTTGTCTGTATTATGCTGAGAAGCTTTGTATTCTCACAGATGTTATTTACATAACTTTGTGTCTTTTCAAATTTCATCTTCTTAATATGATACAAATGATCTTGTTCTAATTCACTGTACCCTCGCATGCATAAGGAATTACTCTGTCATCTATAATTCTGAATGGTGCCTTTCTGCTCGTTCTCGCATTCTTATTCCTCGGTCCTTTTGTAATTGATGATCCTTATAGAAAACACTTTCATAATATCCAAGTTCCACAAGAAAACCATACTTTGTATATGTGTAAATAGGTTCGTTTCTGAATAAGGGAACCTCTCCCATTAAAGAGGAGGGACTTCTTGTCCCCTGACTGTTGCTCTTCTTGAAGTCCTATTTGACGACCAACAGTTTTTGGCGACTCCACTGGGGAATCATATTCCAGTTTATTTATTGATCATCTTTTGATCTGGCGACTCCACGTTTTACTCGAGGGAGAAGGGCCCTTGGTATTGAAGATTCTCAGTTTCAGCTTTTGGAACAACAGGGTTTTCCTTTCCCTTCAACAAGAAGAAATATAAAGACTCGTTCAACAAGCACTCCACCTGTCCAAGATAGAAACCCTACGGGTGGTATTCCTTCGAGCCAAATCAGTCCTAATCTTCGAGCTTTGATTCTTGCTGGTGTTTCAGTTCCTCTTCAAGCCATTTTTCCAAGAATGGCGGTACCATTGCCTTGGGGTCATCGTGTTGGGCCTCTTGCCCTTCCTCAGCCTTTGCATGAGTTACCCAGAGGTAACCGGAAGAACTTCCCTAAATTCAAAGGCGATGGCAAAGTACATCCTGATGAACACATCGCAGCCTTCATAGTCGCATGCGGAGTTCTGGGAGTTGAACATGAAGACGTCTCCGTAAGGATTTTTGTTGAGACTTTACAAGATAATGTTGTTGATTGGTTCTATCACCTTCCAGCCGGTGCTATCACTAGCTGGGACACAATGAGAACTAGGTTTGAAAACCGTTTCAAACCGGCGGAAGACGTGCATGCCTTGCTAGCCCAAATTTCTCAAATAAAGAAGGATTCACAAGAGCCCATGAGAGAATTTGTGGCTCGATTCAACAGGTTGATTAACAAAATTCCACCAAATACTCGACCTGTAGACCAAATTCAAAAATGTTTCTTCCTAAATGCTCAATCACCTGAAGTTAGTTATGCACTAAGAAGGGCTAATCTCGCAACATTGGCCGAGGATCAAACTCTTGTTGTTAGTGTTGAAGATGATTTAATCATGTCAGGAAGTTGAGGAGAGACCCTTCTAAATCTAAGTCTTGCTTCTTCCTCCTCTTCCACTCCTGACCTAATACTGATCCATTGGTACAAAAACTTGCAAATGATCTCATTGCCATTAAGAAACAATTGGCTCAGCATGCTCCCTATGCAGACGTTCCAAGGAGGAATTTTCAGCCCAGAAATCATTTGCCTACTTCTCAAACAAGGCTAGCACTTGAAGGACCTCCTATTAAAGTTCCTGTCAATGCAACCTGTGAAGTTGAGGAACCAGAGGATGAGGAGGTTAATGAAGATTGTGAGGAATTTGTTGAAGAGGTTGATGATGAAACAGATGAACTTGAGGGATCTCGAGTTAATTTCTTCACCACTGAAGGCATTGATGAAGGGGATGATTATGATGAAGTAGTAGCAGACATGAATAGCGAATCATACGCTGTCATGACTCGAGAGCAGACAAATCAGAGGGAGAAAGTGATGCAGCCCACCAAGAAATCTAAGGAGCAGCCGACAACTATCCCTGTAATTGCAAAAAGAGGATCTCCGATCCCCATTTCATCTACACCAAAGGTGAGTCCTGTCAATTCTACTACTAAAGTTACTTCTTTTTCCCTAAAATTGATAAACCTAGGATCTCAAGTGATGATAACCCATCCACTTCTGGGTCTTTTGATATTATTGATCACCTAAAAAGACTAAGGTTCAAATCTCAGAGGCTAAATATTATCAAACCCATCCTAAGGCTTTTGCTAAAATGATTCACTTTGTCAATTCCCATTCTAAAACTACCTCTAAAGGCCTTTTACCCACTCCTTCTTCTACCACAACCTAATCTGCAGCCATTGTCACCTCACCCAAAGACAAAATCAAACCATTCTATGTGACACTTCTTATAGCTGGCCATAGGCTCAGTAATTACGTCATAGACTCAGGAGCATCAGACAATGTGATGCCTGCTAAAGTAGCTCATGCCTTAGGCTTGACTCTCACACGCACTTATGGATCTTGTTATTCTATGGAGAGTAAGGAAGTGCCCTTGGTCGAAGAATTAAAGATGCACAAGTGGCTTTTGCTTGCTTTGCCTGAGAAGAAAGTTTTGGCTACTATCTTAGTAGCAGATATTCCTCCTTCATACGGGATGTTGCTAAGCAAAAATTCTGTAAGGATGTGGGTGGAGAAATTCAAATGGATTGGTCACATGCCCTCATACCTGTTAATGGGAAAATGAAGAAGCTGCTGCCTGAGAAGCAGTCTGAGTATATTGTACAAAAAACCGATGATCCCAAAGCACAAATACTCTATGAGGATATGGGGCATGGCAACTACATGATTATGTCTCCTGAAGAAATCCAACCTCCCAAAGTCTCACCTAAAGATCCTAATGGTGTTTGGATATTAGAGTTCGATGGAAGTTGTTCCTCAGCTGGTTCTGGAGCTGGTGTCATATTGGTGTCACCCGAAGGAAGCCTTCATCCTTTCTCATTCAAGTTGCAATTTGAAAATACCAATAATACAACAGAGTATGAGGCTCTCATTCTTGGACTCCAGGTGTCAAAAGAACAGGGTGTGAAGAATCTTCTAGCTCGTGGGGATGCGGAATTAATTGTCAAGCAAGTTAGAAACCTCTTCCAGGTAAAAAATGGAAGGTTGAAACATTACAGGAATCAGGTTTGGGATTCCATTGAATTTCTTGATGCTTTCTCCATCGAAGCAATACCTAGGGAGAAGAATACTAGGGCTGATTCACTAGCAGTCTCAGGGTCACTGCTCATACCTCATCCTGACTTTTCTCAAGATAAGTTCACCATTGAGATGATCCATCGACCTAGTGTACCTGATAATACAAGTAACTGGCAAGTTTTCAATAATGATCAACACTTGCTTTCTTTCTTAGAACTCAAGGATAATTTTGAACAATTGTACTTTGAAGGAAGTGACAATTTGCCTCGTGAAAGTGTGCCCTTTGACAAAGAAGCCACCCAAGAAGAAGAAACGGATCAGGATGGATGTATCAAACTCAAGGGAAACAAGATTCCAAAGGATTGGTGAGTTTAGAGGAACTGTTTGATAAACACGACAGGTATGTAAAGTCTAGAGCTTCTACTGGACCTCAACAATCAGCTGAATATGAAAAAATTAATATTGGGAGTTCTACTGACCCTAAGCTCGTGAACATTGGAAAATGTTGCACACCAGATGAGAGGAAGAAGGTAATTGATCTTTTAAAGAAGTATAAGGATGTTCTTGCTTACTCCTATGAAGATTTAAAAGCTTTCCAACCAAAGGAGATGCAACATTTTATTCCTCTCAAACCTGGGATTAAGCCTTTTAAACAAAAGCAAAGGCAATACAATCCTAAAATAGCTGACACCATTTTTCAAGAAATACAGAAGTTGTTGAAAGCCAAAATCATTTTTCCTATCCATCATTCAACATGGATTGCCAATATTGTGCCTGTTAGAAAGAAAAATGGTGAGATTCGTATCTGTGTTGACTTCAGGAATTTGAATCAAGCTTCCTTGAAGATAATTATCCTTTACCTATGATGGATCAGGTCTTGCAAGCAAGTAATGGATCCGAAATGTTGTCTATGCTTGATGGATTCTCAGGATATAACCAGGTAGAAGTTAATACTACAGATCAACACAAAATGGCTTTCACTACCCCTTGGGGTACCTTTGCTTACAAAAGGATGCCTTTTGGGCTCATTAATGCCGGTGCTACTTTTCAGAGAGCTATGGACTTAGCCTTTGGAAGTTTGAAAGGGAAGTGTATTGTTGTATACCTTGATGACTTGACTGTGTATTCTAAAACAAGGGCCGATCATTTTCAAGCACTGAGACAGCTTCTTAAGATGTAGAGAACATGGGATCTCTTTGAATCCTAAGAAATCTATCTTTTGTCACGAGGGGAAATTATTAGGGGGCACATTGTCTCCAAAGATGGTATAAAATCGATCCCGAGTGAGTTCAAGCTATTCAAAGCAAATTCCTCTTCCAACCAAAGCAAAAAGGGCGTGCACTCTTTCTTTGTAAGATCAACTTTCTGAGAAGGTTCATTCCTGATTTTGCAGAGCTAACTTTGAATATCTCCCAAATGATGAAAGGCAAACAAACGTTTGGTTGGTCTCCCGAAGGGAAAGAAGCCTTTGAAGGTATTAAAAGAGCCATTGCTAAAACTCCTGTTTTAGCATGTCCAGATTTCAAAAAGATTTCATTATCTATTGCTACGCCACATATAACACCTTGGCTGATTGTTTTGACTCAGGAAGATTCTAATGAGCACGAACTCCCAATTGCATTTATGAGCTATATTCTAAAAGATCATGAGTTAAAATACACCATAATGGAAAAACATGCTTTTGCAAAGTGGTTAAAGTCACAAGCGCTTTCATTTTTACATTCTTAACTCTCACTCCACGGTGTTGGTACCAGATACAACTATCAAGTCAATTCTCACACAGCAGGAATTTGGATCCAAGAGAGGGAACTGGGTGGCCAAGGTCCAAGAATATGATATTGACATCAGACCAACTAAGCTCGTCCCATGGAAAAGGCCTCAGTGAACTCATCGCCAAGGAGCTAGACATGAGTTACCTGGAGGATAAAGTTGGTCTTCCTACCATTCTGTTTCTTAGCTCAGTTGACGAATGGTATGCTGATATCACTCATTTTCTCACCTATGGGGAATGCCCCTCTCATTTGTCTACCAAAGAAAAGAGGGTTGTTAAACTAAGGTCAACCCAATATGTGTTGTGGGAAAATGCCTTGTTTAAGCGTGGGTTGGATGGAAGGTTTTTGAAATGTGTGGACAAGGAACAACAGAAAAGCTACTCTCAGCTTTTCATGATCAGGCATGTGGAGGGCATTACTCATCAACTGTCACTGCTCATAAAATACTTCGTGGAGGATATTACTGGCCTACCTTGTTCAGAGATGCATCAAAGTGGGTTGATAAATGTGAAGCATGTCAGACTTTCGTGGGTAGACCCAAGTTGGCCTCTTTGCCCCTTAAACCAGTTGTAATCGAAGAACCTTTTCAACAATGGGGTTTGGACTTCATTGGAACACTTAATCCCTCTTCTAGTGCTGGTCATACTCATGTATTAACTACCACAGATTATTTCACCAAATGGGTAGAAGCCATTCCAGTAAAGAGTACTACTTCCGAAGTAGTATGCAGTTTCATCAAAGAAAACATCTTGGTAAGGTATGGTGTGCCAAACAAGATTGTGACAGATAATGCTTCAAATTTTTCTTCAACCGAGATGATGGATTTTTGCTATGGATATGGCATCTCTCTGGCTCACTCCTCAGATTACTATCCTCAGGGAAATGGACAAGCAGAATCCACAAATAAAAATCTGGTGACCATAATAAGGAAATTAGTCAATGAGTCCCAACGAAACTGGCACAAGAAACTCTATGATGCTCTTTGGGCAGATAGGATCACACCTAAGAGAGCCATTGGGATGTCTCCTTTTCAGGTAGTATATGGAGTAGAAGCTCAATTTCCAGTAACAGTGGAGCTACCAGCCTTGCATCTAATGAAGGCCATTGAAGATACCAGTTTCAATGATTCTTTGGATAAGAGAATCATGTATCTTCACAAATTGAATGAGGACAGATTGGAAGTTGCTGATAGGATATCTGCTCACCAACAGAAAGTAAAGGTCCTGTTTGATAAGAAAGCCAGGTTCAGAGATTTCCAAGTTGGAGACACTATTTTGTTGTGGGATAAAAGGCATGAACCTCGTGGCAGCCATGGCAAGTTTGATTCCCTTTGGCTCGACCTTTCAAGATCAGGCACTTCACTGGTAAGAATTCTTTTTACCTTGATTATATGGATGGTTCTTCTCTCCCACTTCCTTATAGTGGGCAGTACCTGAAATTGTTCAAGTCATAGGTGATTAGGAAGTCCTTTGTATATTCTGTATAGCGTTTTGTTTTTCTTTCCCTTTGTTTTGGTGTGTTGTCCTCTGTATTGGTTTGCTTTTTGACTCCGTGGCCCAATGGATAAGGTACTGGTCTACTTCCCCGAGTTTGTCTAAATCCTTGCCTTGTCTCATTCTTTGAATTTATGCCAAGTCATCCCCAGAAGGAGCCAGCTGTTGTCCACTCAAAATTCCCCTACTTTTAAGAAGTTGAAAATTTAAAATTTTGAGGTTAAGTGTCTTTTCTGTTGTCCTGATAATGTGAAAAGTCAAGAAATTGGGAAAATCTACGTTTTTGGGTCATTTTGTGTGTTTTTCGGCCTGTCGGACATTTTTGTCCCACGTGTCCCAAGTTCAATTGGGCCCTCTGTTCCCCGATCGGCCGGTTTACCCGAAGTCTGTCCTTTTCGGGCCCATCGAACTTTTTGTCCCAAATGTCCCAAGTTCACCTGACTAGTTGTTCCATTTTCACCCCGAGTCACGTATTCCACGAAATGTCCCAAGTTTCATATTTTCCCCCGCATGTCCCAAAAGCATTTGTGCGTCTTTTCCCCGCATCACCCGAATCGGCCGAACCGCGTACTTCACGCTTTCACGTCCCTCGTGTCCCAAATGAACCAAGTGCCATTCGTGCTAATTTTTCCCGCTCTACCCGAATATCTTGCTTTTCAATTTGGTAGATATGTATTTAATGCACATTTATTGCCTTTCTCTCTCCTAAACGGCTATATAATGAAACTACCCCTATGCATTTTTACACACTACTTTCATGCTATCTATTGCTCGAACCCTTGCAATCAAAATTCCTGCGCGTATATCCATTCCCCCTACAATTCCATCCCAAGTCTAGCTTGCAGCTCTGCTCTCCGAGTTACTATCAACATGAAGATCAAATTCTAGGGGCAGGAACAAATTTCACCACTCGAGTCCGCCGTTCCCGATATCGGGGACAGTGAAGTTCGCCACCTTGACTTTGGAGATTTTTGGACAAGGATGACAGATGAACCCTTCACCGATGGCACATAGATGATTCATGATAGTGGTCTGGCTTTTGCTGGTGGTTTCCCTATCTCGGTGCAATGCGCAGACACAGTGCTCTCATGCGGGGCTCATTTCAACCCTGATTCGAGTGAATTGACAAACGTGCATGGGAGCTCATCACCAAACTTGACGCTGCCACCATTAGCACTACACTAAGGATTCCAGAAATGGACAATGCTATAGTTATCTCCCAGAATCAAGCACAGCCCTTTTCAATCAAGACAGTGATAACTATAAGGCACGGGTGGCGAAGTCCTGGCTTAAAAACCCTAAGAAGGGGGCATCTCATCTATCCAAGACTCTTTTCCATGTGCGATTTCAATGAAGAATTGTCGATTTCATAATCCTACTGGCTCGGGTTATGGGCTTACCCTCTACAAATGAGTTCCATTTCTGGATGTGCCCGCTTATCAATATGGTGTGCGAGGGAACTCAGAATATCAATTGGGTAGAGATCATCAGTATGAACCTAGCAGAGTAGCTGTCTAATGTACAACAAACAAAGAAATTTTATATGACTTCATACCTGATGTATACTCTAGCAGCATCGAGGCAATGGTTTGGCTTTTCATACATCGATGCTCACAAGGATGACCCCGTGTATGCCTACTACCCGCAGTTCACCCTAGAGACCAGCAATCACAATTTCCGAAGGGTGAATGATGCTTTCACCATGTACATGGTCAGGCTTCTTGAGAGTGACACAACGAGAAGATTTTCTGATGAAGCCATGAGTCTGATATCGCACTACGGTGCTTATTTTATCCAATTCAGAAATTTTCCTATATCAGGCTTGCTGGCTATGAGAGCACTCCTCTCAAGCTTCCTATGTTCTGCAATGACAAGATGGCCTTGATAGAAGTGTGCAGGAAATTGGAAAATTGCATAGAACCTGCAGAGATAAGAAAATTACTGGTTTGCACTTCCCCATCTCTTTGGGAAACTACACCTGCAAAACAGCCCTGATGCACAAAATATAGAAAGAGCCCTAGCTCCCATCACTGTCCATTTCTTCAGGCCCAGAACTTGCTTTGACTTAAAAAATTTTATTGAGCAGAACATCAAGATAACCTATCATCATAGGGCAGACACAGAGACTATTGGGCTGACTGTGCTGATGATTTTGAAGCCAAAAGGAGGCATTATGGCAGGTTTTCTCTACAATTAATCCAAGAACTCGGCTTGTACCAAGTTCCTGAAGGGCTCAAGGATGACAATTCTGACCTGTACTCATATGAGTATGACAATGTGGTCAAACACACTCCCTTGGAGGACTTGGATTGGTTCAAAAAGGAGAAAGATGATTTGGCTGAAATCCTGGCTCCAGTCTTAGTCAGGACCAAGATCTGGTTTGATAGGAAAGTTCGTGAGCTTAGGAGGCACTCAGGGGAATCCTCCTCCAAGGATGCTTCAACACCAAGGAGGGAAGCATCAACTCCCAGATCAGAAGCACCTGTGCAAACCCCTCCAGCCTCGTCAACTCAAGGACCTGCAGCCTCTACTCCTTCCTCATCCACCCAGGTGTATCAGAAGAAATTCAAAGAAGTTAAGAAGGAGCCTGTGGAAGAAGATCCCCTGAGAAAGCATGCAGAATTGCCTTTCGGGACTAGAGAACATTATTGTTCTCAGTGAAAGTGAAGAAAGTGAAGTGCCAGCTCCTGCAAGCACCCCTGAAGCTCCAATGGATAAGGACAAAGAAGTCCAGAGCACTGAACTTCCAAGTACTGTTGATTCCTCTGCACCAGTTGTCTCAAGCGCCCCACTCATGTCTCAACTCGAGACAACAACAGTACAAACCTTGGGTGCCATGAGTTCTCTGTCTCTTGGTCCTCTTGCCCCACCTGCTTCTTCCTCCTCCTCTTTTGCATGGGTGCAGCCTCTCGTCGATAGTAGGAAGAGAAAGTCTTCCTCCCGAGCTCAGGACCAAATTTTGATGTTGTGGCAGCCTTGTTAGGCACTACTCCTCCTTCTCGCGCCAAAAATCCAGAATTACCTCCAGGATAGTGTCTGATGCTCAAGGCCAGCAATTCCTAGAGATAGCCAAGCCTATGGTAGATAAACCAGAGCAGGATTTGCAGGCATCCGACCTGGAACTCTCAAGAATTCCCATGGGAGAGTCTACCCCTGAAGGTGAGATCCACAATCTTCAGGAAACAGTTACCAGAGTCATTGGGAGGGTAGAGAAAGGGCAAAAACCATAGAACAGTTGGAAGAACAAGCCCAAATTCTTACAGGTTTCATCAAATCTCTTTTGTCCAAGGACAAAGTTTTGGACCCTACCCCATTGACTACTCTTCCACCACCTGTAATTTTGAGCCAAGATGAAGTACAGAGTATCAAAGATATGCACAAGTATTCCATCTATGGCAGAGCTATGGAGGCCATGGTGGATGATATGCTTGTTGCGGGATTGAACTTCATTGATGAAGCTTTCAAACTCCACGGAAGGTGAACAACTTGCAACAGAAGCTCTCCTCCACTATTGGGAGCATTGATAAAGAACTTAAACTTTGGAGCAGTTGCATAGTAGACCTCCGCCTCATGGGACAAATAGATGAAAATATTTTGATGGCAAGCAAAGTCTTCGAGGATACAAAGGATAATTTGTCAAAGTCCTGGGTCTACAACGATGGATGGAAGATCAAGGTCCTGGAGGAGGCTTTGGGAGAATTGAAGAAATAGCTGGCAGAAGGGTGAGGCTTTCAAAACACTAGTTGTATCTGCTTTCAAAGATATACATTGTCATCTTCAGGATGAGACTTCTGGTGTGCCTCTCTCCTTACAAGAAATCAAAGCTCAATTCAGAGCTTTTGTCAAGGGTGATCTATTCAAGGAAAGCTCCATTTCCAAAGAAAAAATGAAGGAGATCTGCTCTCTTCAATCTGCCATTGAAGAAGCAAATAAAGACTATCATACTCATGTCGAGTTTGATAAGGAAATGGAGAAGTGCCTCGGATTTTGGACTCAGTCTACCGCCAACACATCAGTCCCACGTGGCAGAGACATAGCCGAGGCGTTGAAGAGATTCAGACAGCGGATCTTAAAGTCGGTGGGTCCCTCCCAGTCATAAGCACCTGTCTTCTTCTCCTAATTCTTCTCTTCTCTTCCCATTCTTTCTCTCGGATTTGTTGTAATTAGTTGGGGTATTGCGATTAGCAACCCTTTAACTAATCTTTAGTTAAAAGAAGTAGTTACCGAGAGTAACTGATTTGTAAACTATATAATGGCCTCTCCTCACCATTTTGAAGGAGGAAGAACTTGGCTTATTTCTGAAAGTGTAAATAAATCATAAAGAAATCAATACAGAAGGACTTTTCATTCTTTGTCTATCCGGTTTCCTTTATTCCCAAGCTATTCATTTACTTTTATTAGATCATTTGTCTGTATTATGCTGAGAAGCTTTGTATTCTCACAGATGTTATTTACAGAACTTTGTGTCTTTTCAAATTTCATCTTCTTAATATGATACAAATGATCTTGTTCTAATTCATTGTACCCTCGCATGCATAAGGAATTACTCTATCATCTATAATTCTGAATGGTGCCTTTCTGCTCGTTCTCATTCTCATTCCTCAGTCCTTTTGTAATTGATGATCCTTATAGAAAACACTTTCATAATATCCAAGTTCCACAAGAAAACCATACTTTGTATATGTGTAAATAGGTTCGTTTCTGAATAAGGGAACCTCTCCCATTAAAGAGGAGGGACTTCTTGTCCCCTGACTGTTTCTCTTCTTGAAGTCCTTGTGGTATTCCTTCAGAGCAAATCAGTCCTAATCTTCGAGCTTTGATTCTTGCTGGTGTTTCAGTTCCTCTTCAAGCCATTTTTCCAAGAATGGCGGTACCATTGCCTTGGGGTCATCGTGTTGGGCCTCTTGCCCTTCCTCAGCCTTTGCATGAGTTACCCAGAGGTAACCGGAAGAACTTCCCTAAATTCAAAGGCGATGGCAAAGTACATCCTGATGAACACATCGCAGCCTTCATAGTTGCATGCGGAGTTCTGGGAGTTGAACATGAAGACGTCTCCGTAAGGATTTTTGTTGAGACTTTACAAGATAATGTTGCTGATTGGTTCTATCACCTTCCGGCCGGTGCTATCACTAGCTGGGACACAATGAGAACTAGGTTTGAAAACCGTTTCAAACCGGCGGAAGACGTGCATGCTTTGCTAGCCCAAATTTCTCAAATAAAGAAGGATTCACAAGAGCCCATGAGAGAATTTGTGGCTCGATTCAACAGGTTGATTAACAAAATTCCACCAAATACTCAACCTGTAGATCAAATTCAAAAATGTTTCTTCCTAAATGCCCAATCGCCTGAAGTTAGTTATGCACTGAGAAGGGCTAATCTCACAACATTGGCCGAGGATCAAACTCTTGTTGTTAGTGTTGAAGATGATTTAATCATGTCAGGGAAGTTGAGGAGAGACCCTTCTAAATCTAAGTCTACTTCTTCCTCCTCTTCCACTCCTACCTAATACTGATCCATTGGTACAAAAACTTGCAAATGATCTCATTGCCATTAAGAAACAATTGGCTCAGCATGCTCCCTATGCAGATGTTCCAAGGAGGAATTTTCAGCCCAGAAATCATTTGCCTGCTTCTCAAACAAGGCTAGCGCTTGAAGGACCTCCTATTAAAGTTCCTGTCAATGCAACCTGTGAAGTTGAGAACCAGAGGATGAGGAGGTTAATGAAGATTGTGAGGAATTTGTTGAAGAGGTTGATGATGAAACAGATGAACTTGAGGGATCTCGAGTTAATTTCTTCACCACTGAAGGCATTGATGAAGGGGATGATTATGATGAAGTAGTAGTAGACATGAATAGCGAATCATACGCTGTCATGACTCGAGAGCAGAAAAATCAGAGGGAGAAAGTGATGCAGCCCACCAAGAAATCTAAGGAGCAGCCGACAACTATCCCCGTAATTGCAAAAAGAGGATCTCCGATCCCCATTTCATCTACACCAAAGGTGAGTCCTGTCAATTCTGCTACTAAAGTTACTTCTTTTTCCCCTAAAATTGATAAACCTAAGATTTCAAGTGATGATAACCCATCCACTTCTGGGTCTTTTGATATTATTGATCACCTAAAAAAGACTAAGGTTCAAATCTCAGAGGCTGAATATTATCAAACCCATCCTAAGGCTTTTGCTAAAATGATTCACTTTGTCAATTCCCATTCTAAAACTACCTCTAAAGGCCTTTTACCCACTCCTTCTTCTACACCACAACCTAATCTGGTAGCCACTGTCACCTCACCCAATGACAAAATCAAACCATTCTATGTGACACTTCTTATAGCTGGCCATAGGCTCAGTAATTGCGTCATAGACTCAGGAGCATCAGACAATGTGATGCCTGCTAAAGTAGCTCATGCCTTAGGCTTGACTCTCACACGCACTTATGGATCTTGTTATTCTATGGAGAGTAAGGAAGTGCCCTTGGTCGGAAGAATTAAAGATGCACAAGTGGCTTTTGCTACTTTTCCTGAGAAGAAAGTTTTGGCTACTATCTTAGTAGCAGATATTCCTCCTTCATATGGGATGTTGCTAAGTAGAAACTTCTATAAGGATGTGGGTGGAGAAATTCAAATGGATTGGTCACATGCCCTCATACCTGTTAATGGGAAAATGAAGAAGCTTGCTGAGAAGCAGTCTGAGTATATTGTACAAAAAACTGATGATCCCAAAGCACAAATACTCTATGAGGATATGGGGCATGGCAACTACATGATTATGTCTCCTGAAGAAATCCAACTCCCAAAGTCTCACCTAAAGATCCTAATGGTGTTTGGATATTAGAGTTTGATGGAAGTTGTTCCTCAGCTGGTTCTGGAGCTGGTGTCATATTGGTGTCGCCTGAAGGAAGCCTTCATCCTTTCTCATTCAAGTTGCAATTTGAAAATACCAATAATACAACAGAGTATGAGGCTCTCATTCTTGGACTCTAGGTGGCAAAAGAACAGGTGTGAAGAATCTTCTAGCTCGTGGGGATGCGGAATTAATTGTCAAGCAAGTTAGAAACCTCTTCCAGGTAAAAATGGAAGGTTGAAACATTACAGGAATCAGGTTTGGGATTCCATTGAATTTCTTGATGCTTTCTCCATCGAAGCAATACCTAGGGAGAAGAATACCAGGGCTGATTCACTAGCAGTCTCAGGGTCACTGCTCATACCTCATCCTGACTTTTCTCAAGATAAGTTCACCATTGAGATGATCCATCGACCTAGTGTACCTGATAATACAAGTAACTGGAAAGTTTTCAATGATGATCAACACTTGCTTTCTTTCTTAGAACTCAAGGATAATTTTGAACAGTTGTACTTTGAAGGAAGCGACAATTTTCCTCGTGAAAGTGTGCCCTTTGACAAAGAAGCCACCCAAGAAGAAGAAGCGGATCAGGATGGATGTATCAAACTCAAGGAAACAAGATTCCAAAAGGATTGGTGAGTTTAGAGGAACTGTTTGATAAACACGACAGGTATGTAAAGTCTAGAGCTTCTACTGACCTCAACAATCAAATTTGAATATGAAAAATTAATATTGGGAGTTCTACTGACCCTAAGCTCGTGAACATTGGAAAATGTTGCACACCAGATGAGAGGAAGAAGGTAATTGATCTTTTAAAGAAGTATAAGGATGTTCTTGCTTACTCCTATGAAGATTTAAAAGCTTTCCAACCAAAGGAGATGTAACATTTTATTCCTCTCAAACCTGGGATTAAGCCTTTTAAATAGAAGCAAAGGCAATACAATCCTAAAATAGCTGACACCATTTTTCAAGAAATACAGAAGTTGTTGAAAGCCAAAATCATTTTTCCTATCCATCATTCAACATGGATTTCCAATATTGTGCCTGTTAGAAAGAAAAATGGTGAGATTCGTATCTGTGTTGACTTCAGGAATTTGAATCAAGCTTCCTTGAAGGATAATTATCCTTTACCTATGATGGATCAGGTCTTGCAAGCAGTAACGGGATCCGAAATGTTGTCTATGCTTGATGGATTCTCAGGATATAACCAGGTAGAAGTTAATACTACAGATCAACACAAAATGGCTTTCACTACCCCTTGGGGTACCTTTGCTTACAAAAGGATGCCTTTTGGGCTCATTAATGCCAGTGCTACTTTTCAGAGGGCTATGGACTTAGCCTTTGGAAGTTTGAAAGGGAAGTGTATTGTTGTATACCTTGATGACTTGACTGTGTATTCTAAAACAAGGGCGGATCATTTTCAGCACCTGGAGACAGTTCTTGCTAAGATGTAGAGAACATGGGATCTCTTTGAATCCTAAGAAATCTGTCTTTTGTGTCATAGAGGGGAAATTATTAGGGCACATCGTCTCCAAAGATGGTATAAAATCGATCCTGAGCGAGTTCAAGCTATTCAGCAAATTCCTCTTCCAACCAGCAAAAAGGGCGTGCACTCTTTCTTTGGTAAGATCAACTTTTTGAGAAGGTTCATCCCTGATTTTGTAGAGCTAACTCTTGAATATCTCCCAAATGATGAAAGGAAAACAAACGTTTGGTTGGTCTCCTGAAGGGAAAGAAGCCTTTGAAGGTATTAAAAGAGCCATTGCTAAAACTCTTGTTTTAGCATGTCCAGATTTCAGCAAAGATTTCATTATCTATTGCTATGCCACAGATAACACCTTGGCTACTTGTTTTGACTCAGGAAGATTCTAATGAGCACAAAATCCCAATTGCATTTATGAGCTATATTCTAAAAGATCATGAGTTAAAATACACCATAATGGAAAAACATGCTTTTGCAGTGGTTAAAGTTGTCAAGCAGTTTCATTTTTACATTCTTAACTCTCACTCCATGGTGTTGGTACCAGATACAACTGTTAAGTCAATTCTCACATAGTAGGAATTTGGATCCAAGAGAGGGAACTGGGTGGCCAAGGTCCAAGAATATGATATTGACATCAAACCAACCAAGCTCATCCGTGGAAAAGGCCTGTGTGAACTCATCGCTGAAGGAGCTAGACATGAGTTACTGGAGGATAAAGTTGGTCTTCCTACCGTTCTGTTTCTTAGCTCAGTTGACGAATGGTATGCTGATATCACTCATTTTCTCACCTATGGGGAATGCCCCTCTCATTTGACTACCAAAGAAAAGAGGGTTGTTAAACTAAGGTCAACCCAATATGTTTTGTGGGAAAATGCCTTGTTTAAGCATGGGGTTGGATGGAAGGTTTTTGAAATGTGTGGACAAGGAACAACAGAAAAAGCTACTCTCAGCTTTTCATGATCAGGCATGTGGAGGGCATTACTCATCAACTGTCACTGCTCATAAATACTTTGTGAGGATATTACTGGCCTACCTTGTTCAGAGATGCATCAAAGTGGGTTGATAAATGTGAAGCATGTCAGACTTTCGTAGGTAGACCCAAGTTGGCCTCTTTGCCCCTTAAACCAGTTGTAATTGAAGAACCTTTTCAACAGTGGGGTTTGGACTTCATTGGAACACTTAATCCCTCTTCTAGTGCTGGTCATACTCATGTATTAACCACACATATTATTTCACCAAATGGGTAGAAGCCATTCCAGTAAAGAGTACTACTTCCGAAGTAGTATGCAGTTTCATCAAAGAAAACATCTTGGTAAGGTATGGTGTGCCCAAACAAGATTGTGACAGATAATGCTTCAAATTTTTCTTCAACTGAGATAATGGATTTTTTATGGATATGGCATCTCTCTAGCTCACTCCTCAGATTACTATCCTCAGGGAAATGGACAAGTAGAATCCACAAATAAAAATCTGGTGACCATAATAAGGAAATTAGTCAATGAGTCCCAACAAAACTGGCACAAGAAACTCTATGATGCTCTTTGGGTAGATAGGATCACACCTAAGAGAGCCATTGGGATGTCTCCTTTTCAGGTAGTATATGGATTAGAAGCTCAATTGCCAGTAACAGTGGAGCTACCAGCCTTGCATCTAATGAAGGCCATTGAAGATACCAGTTTCAATGATTCTTTGGATAAGAGAATCATGTATCTTCACAAATTGAATGAGGATAGATTGGAAGTTGCTGATAGGATATATGCTCACCAAAGGCCAGAAGGTAAAGGTCTGTTTGATAAGAAATCCGAGGTTCAGATTTCCAAGTTGGAGACATCGTTTTTATGGGATAAAAGGCATGAACCTCGTGGCGCCATGGAAAATTTGATTCCCTTTGGCCCGAACCTTTCAAGATCGGGCACTTTTAAGTGAGAATTCTTTTACCTTGATTATATGGATTGTTATTCTCTCCCACTTCCTTATAGTGGGTAGTACCTGAAATTGTTCAAGTCATAGGTGATTAGGAGGTCCTTTTGTATATTCTGTATAGCATTTTGTTTTTCTTTCCTTTTGTTTTGGTGTGTTGTCCTCTGTATTGGTTTGATTTGATGACTCCGTGGCCCAATGGATAAGGTACTGGTCTACTTCCCCGAGTTTGTCTAAATTCTTGCCTTGTCTCATTCTTTGAATTTATGCCAAGTCATCCCCAGAAGGAGCCAACTGTTGTCCACTCAAAATTCCCCTGCTTTTAAGAAGTTGAAAATTTAAAATTTTGAGGTTAAGTGTCTTCTCTGTTATCCTGGTAATGTGAAAAGTCAAGAAATTGGAAAAATCTACATTTTTGGGTCATTTTGTGTGTTTTTCGGGCCTGTCGACATTTTTGTCCCGCGTGTCCCAGGTTCATACGGGCTCTCTGTTCCCCGATCGGCCGATTTACCTGAAGTCAGTCCTTTTCGGGCCCATCGGAACTTTTTGTCCCAAATGTCCCAAGTTAGTCTAGACCCTTTGTTCCCTTTTCAGCCGATTCGGCCGAGTCACGTACTCCGCATATTTTTGTCCCGCATGTCCCAAAAGCATTTGTGCGTATTTTCCCGCTTTGCCCGAATCGGCCGAACCGCGTACTTCCGCGCTTTCGCATCCCTCATGTCCCAAATGAACCAAGTGCCATTCGTGCTAATTTTTCCCGCTCTACCCAAATATCTTGCTTTTCAATTTGGTAGATATGTATTTAATGCGCATTTATTGCCTTTCTCTCTCCTAAACGACTATATAATGAAACTACCCCTATGCGTTTTTGCACACTGCTTTCATGCTATCTATTGCTCAAGCCCTTACAATCAAAATTCCTGCACGCGTATCCATTCCCCCTGCAATTCCATCCCAGGTCTAGCTTGCAGCTCTGCTCTCCGAGTTACTATCAACATGAAGATCAAATTCCAAGGGCGGAAAAATTTCACCACTCGAGTCTGCCGTTCCCGATATCGGGGACAATGAAGTTCGCCACCTTGACTTTGGAGATTTTTGGACAAGGATGATAGACGCGAACCCTTCACCGATGGCACAGATGATTCATGACAGTGGTTTGGCTTTCGCTGGTGGCTTCCCTATCTTAGTGCAATGCGCAGATATAGTGCTCTCCTGCGGTGCTCATTTCAGCCCTGACTCGAGTGAATTGGCCAACGTGCATGGGGAGCTCATCGCCAAACTTGATGCTGCCACCATTGGCACTGCCCTAAGAATTCCAGAAATGGACAATTCCATAGTTATCTCTCGAAACCAGGCACAGGCCCTCTTCGACCAAGACAGTGAGAACTACAAAGCAAGGGTGGCGAAGTCGTGGCTTAAAAACCCTAAAAAGGGGGCATCCCATCTATCCAAGGTTCTGTTCCATGCCGATTTCAACGAGGAACTATCAGATTTCATAATCCTACTGGCTCAGGTTATGGGCTTACCCTCTACCAATGAGTTCCATTTTTGGATGTGCCCACTTATCAATATGGTGTGCGAAGGAACTCAGAATATCAATTGGGTAGAGATCATCAATATGAACCTAGCAGAGCAGCTATCTAATGTACAACAAACAAAGAAATTTTATATGACTTCATACCTGATGTATACTCTGGTAGCATCAAGGCAATGGTTTGGCTTTTCATACATCGATGCTCACAAGGATGACCCCGTGTATGCCTACTGCCCGTAGCTCACCCTAGAGACCAGCAATCACAATTTCTGAAGGGTGAATGATGCTTTCACAATGTACATTGTCAGGCTCCTAGAAAGTGACATGGCGAGGAGATTTTCTGATGAATCTATGAGCCTGATAGCGTATTACGGTGCCTATTTCATCCAATTTAGGAAATTTTCCTATGTAAGGCTTGCGAGGCTACGAGAGCACTCCTCTCAAGCTTCCTATGTTCTGCAATGACAAAATGGATTTAATAGAAGTATGCGGTACTTGGATAAATTGCAAAGAACCCGCAGGGATAAGAAAATTCTTGCTGCACTTCCCTATTGTTATTGCAAAATCACACCACTTGGATGTAAATCGGGTTTCCAAGTTGATCTTCGGGCATCCAATGTGATTGCACAACATTGAAACCTTCCTCCAATTGTGGGACTTGCAAGAATGAGGAAGGAATCTCCAGAGAAAGTGGTTCCTGCTCGTAAACTACCCGCCGAAGCTATTCTAGTGCAGGCAAGCTAATCTAATCCTAATCTAACCATGCGAAGGAGACAGAGAGAGAGAGAAAAGGGAAAAAGAACAAAATCCTACACTAAAACGGTGATACACCAGAGAAGGAGAATGTTGAACATCTATCAAAACTGCCATGGAACAAGGAGAGGTGAGCAATGGGAAGGATGGACAGATGCATCATAGGCCCAAGGATAGATTTCACACAGAAAATGTCCCAAAACTCCATGAACACACTCAAACTGTAATGAACATTCAAACGTGCACTAATACTTGTAATGAAGAGAGGAAAGAAGAGAACAAGCAAAGAATGAGCAAGGATGGACAGATGCATCACAAAACATGTTTTTGTTGCTTCAGAAGTTTACACAGAACATCATTTCAATAGTAAAGGTAAAAATGCCATTACAGAGAGGGGGAGGAGGTTTGAACTCCATTTTCAACCACGGAGAAGAAAATAAGAAAGGGAAGAGCCAAAAAGATGAACAAATTGTAATCTCTTTTAAAAATGAGCCAAATATGGATTTTTACAATGCATGGGTCGAGCCCAAGAGAGAGAAAACAGGGAAATCGCGCAAGCAGCCCAACCATTGACCAAAACACATTCTTCATTAAAATCGGTGGTTGAAACATCACTTCTGGCCATGCTGAAGAAGAATGCGACCCATGTGCATTAAATCGGTTGCTGAAACGTCACTTCGCCATGTTGAAGGAGAATGCGACCCATGTGCATTAAAGCGAGGTTGTTGAAAGGTCGGTTACGGCCATAGACACGTACCCGAGCCATTTTTGAATTTTCTCTCTCTAAAATGAACCAAAAATAGAAATTAACCATATAATCATGTAGATAATTTCAACATCTTTCCAATGATATAAAGAACATACAAATCCGAGCTCTGGATCAAAGATATGATCGTTTGAAGATTTAGGGAAAAAAGTGACCCAAAAACGGATCGGCGGGAAAAATTGAATTTTTCCCGCGCTCTCCACTGGATGACACGTGTCGGTGCTGATTGGATGAGAAATTCTCTCTCCTTCCCTTTACTGTGGGTTTTCCTTTGAAAATTTGACCTTTTTATACTTTGGGAAAATTTCCCATTTTCTCCTATGCCCCGCCACTTGGGACACGTGGCATCATTTGGTTCGTTGACAGGGCGCGGGAAGACCTTTGCTTTTTAGTTTTTTGGCCAAAGAAATTTTGCAAAATCTTCAAAGTTTCCCCGAGCTCTGCACCTCCTACTCCATTGGACATGTGGCATTGTTTCATTAGCTCGGGCCGACCCTACAAACCTTGCCCTTTGAAAATTTTGACCAACAAAACACTTAGCCAATTTCTATCGCTCTTCCCCTTGTGACACGTGTCATGCTCTCGATTTGTCGGCGGCTCTTCCGGGTCTTCACGTCCCTTGCATATTTTTGGCTCAGATGTCCCAAACCTTCTAGGACAAATTTCTCCTATCCGCCCGATTCGGGCTTCCCTATCCCTCTTTGAGGTGAAGACACGTGGCACATTTCCATTCCGTCTCGGCTCTTTAGGCTCTCCACGTCCCACGCGTACTTTTGGCCCAGATGTCCTAAACGAAAGTCCTCTGTTTTAGCCGAACCAGCCGGTTCGCATCCTCCATGTACTCTTGTCCCAACTGTCCCAGACTGCCTGGGACAAATTTCTCTGAACCACCCGAAATGGACTGACTTGCGCCAAACCGGCCGATCCGCGTCTTTCGCGTACTTTTGTCCCAACTGTCCCAACTGTGTGAAACAAAGACTTAGGCAATTTTTTCCCTTTTTCAGCCGAATCGGCTTTTCACGTCCCGCGTGTACCTACGGCCCAGATGTCCCAATTGCTGCATGGACTGCCTGGAGGCTTTTCGGCCGGTTCACGCCTAACGTCCCAACTGTCCCAAGGACCACCTGGACTAGGACTTAGCTGATTTTCATGATTTTTTCTGCCCCAAGCTTGGTTTTTGCAACTTTTTCACCCTTTTTTAGAACTTTCTCTTTTCTTCTTGGATAGGAGAGTTAGAAAGAAGCCGAGGGACCCTTAAACATGATTTTTTTCTTGAGTCAATCTACTTGCTTGCGGGACTGAAAAATTTAATGCATGTTATCAAAATTACCCAGGGGGTGAATTTTGGATAACAATTTGGCGACTTCAATGGGGTCGTCTGCCTACTAGATGAATGATCGTGTAGCTCAAAGCAATCCATTGGGCATGGAGTCATGAGTAGTAGCACGAAAACTGATCCGAACTTTGTAAACTTCCTCTCGAACCGCTTGAATCCCACGGGACATGGAGCCGTTCTCACCAAAATTCCACTTGAAACGAATCGTGCAAGAGCAAAACCAGCACCACAAAAACTATGTACAGAACTGAAAATCATACATGCTCTAAATGGAACATACGAGTGTGCACAAGCACTTCTTCTCTTCGAAAGCAAACCTACCTACTCTATTCTAATCTGAAGCAAAGGCAAGCTAAACAAACCTTGCGATTGGTTGTGAGAAATAGCTTCCCTTTCTCAAAAGTGACAGCCATGCAATTGATTTGGAGTTGAACATGGCTGTTAGGATGAGTGGAAAATCAATAAGAAGCTAGTCTTCCACCCTAATCATCAAGGTATCAACTGAAGGAAAATTCAATACCTCTTTTAGTTGCTCTGCATTTGGATTGAAGAGGCATGACAGCTGATCCTTGGTACTTTGTAGCTCACCCTCATGCTCAGAAGCAAGCATGACTGGTTGTGGCTTCTCCTTTGGCTCCAATGAAGCCAAATACCTGATTGGGCAAGGTCTGATCCGTTTGATATGCCCATAGCTCTGATTTTCAACTCCAAGAATGGAGTCCTCTTGTAGACCTTGAATGGATGGTGGGGAAGCAATGGTGAAATTCTTTTGTCCTTTCTCTTCCTCTAATGAAGAAGAACATGAAAGATTAAAATCTTCCAATCTTAGCTCTAAAGAGCTACTATAAGATGCGAGAGCTGCTGCAAATGAATGTTCTCCTTCATGAAAGCAGACTCAAGTGTTTGGAATGTGGATGATGAAAGAGAGAATGGTGGAAACTCAACTGGCTCTTCTCCATCAAAATAGTCCTCCAAAGCCCGATGGATAAACTACCTCATGGTTGTCCCATGTTGAAATGCTCCAATTCCTCCATGGTGTCTTCTTGATATGTAACTTGACCACCATGGTTTCTTTCACCCTCCAACATTGAGTTTGAGAGATCAAACTCCTCTTCAGTACTAGAACTTGAGAGAGGTGAAGTAGAAAGAAGAACTGAAGGTTCTCTTGTAGCCTGCTTTGTGCTCAAAGCCCTTGGATCTATAATTTTCTCCTCCACAACTAGAATGTGCTCCTCTACTTTTGGACTTGGAGAAGATTCTCCTTCCTCCAATGTTTGAAGACAATATTTCTCTTGATTGAACTCTTCCTCCAGCATGAAGTTTTTCAAGTCAAACTCTTCAATTTGCTACTCTAGAGGACAAGTTGGGACTGCAAGATCTTCTTCTTCTGCTGCAACAAAATCAGTCCTGACCACCATTTGTTCTCCAACTCCCATCTCTTCTGAAGGCTTAACCATCAAGGGGATCTTTGTCATCCCAAATTTGGCAGCCCAAACCCTCAAGTTGTCTGTCATTTCTTTTCTTTTTGGCTCTTCCTCTTGCTGTCCTTGATGACTGATTTTTGCAATTTATTCTTCCCCACATGAAATTGGAAATGCAAGAGGAGGGATGGGTTGTAACTCAATTGATTTGGCAATTTTTGTGGTGGTAGAGGAGGTGAAACCTCTTGTTTCTTTGGGGAGAGCGTATTTTTGTTAGCTCTTGTGGAGGGATGACTGTTTGGAAGGAAAAGGAAAGAAGAATTGAGGTGTGGTGGAATGCTTGAGAGGTGGAGACATGGGATCAACATTTGGGACAGAAGATGGAGAGTTTAAAACTTGACACTACTGAGATAAAACAGATTGGGAAAGAGGAAAAAAAAGGCATGAGATGGCATGCTTACCCGTTGACAAGGTTGCTGAATACTCCTCTCATACACCTCTATTTCTTCAATCCACTTTGCAAGTTGGGGAAGCATCTTCATCATGAAGTCCAGCTTCTCCCGAGGGCTGAAGTGTCTTGGAAAAGGTCCCACCCATGGATAGGGTGCTCCACAATCGATTCCAAATGCTTTCATTTGTGCTTCATCCTTAGGATCGCACCATCTTTACCTCCATCTTTTGGATTTTCTCCAACAGACCAGCATCTTGCATCGATGGTCTTCATTACCAGCATACTCTTGCTCTTGAAAGCTCCATAGCCAAACTGATTTTGGCACTTTGCTGCTCATATGGGTATGCATACGATCTTGAATCTGCTCAAAATGTTGATTTAGAGGATTTGTAAAAATGTTGGAGGTGGAAAACATTGCTGCTATATAAATGTGAGTTCCATGATGGAAATGAAGTCATGATTGCACAACTTCATGGAATGGAAAAGAATGAAAGGGATGGAAAGAAGGATGAATGGGAATGGATTAAAACAGTGCACGAACTTGAAATAGGTTGTTGATCGGATGGAGTCACCAGATGTGTTTGCAAGTGCCTCCAAAGGCTGAAATCTTCACAGGAACACACCAACCTACAAAAGATGAAGTGGAAGACCTCTCAGTGTCCCATCGGGCATGCCAAAACTGTTAATGCAAAATCACAGCACCCCTAGATGCAAATCAGGTTTCTAAGTTGATCTTCAGGCATCCAGTGTGATTGCACAACATTGAAACCTTCCTCCAAGTGTGGGACTTGCAAGAATGAGAAAGGAATCTCCAGAGAAGGCTGGTTCCTACTCCTAAACTACCTACCACAAGCTATTCCAGTGCAAGCAAGCTAATCTAATCCTAATCTAACCATGCCAAGGAGACAGAGAGAGAGAGAGAAAAAGGAAAAAATAGAAAAAGCCTACACTAAAACGGTGATACACCAGAGAAGGAGAATGTTGAACATCTATCAAAACTACCATGGAACAAGGAGAGGTGAGCAATGGGAAGGATGGACAGATGCATCACAAGCCCAAGGATAGATTTCACACAGAAAATGTCCCAAAACTCCATGAACATAGCTCCAAACCTATAATGAACATTCAAACGTGCACAAATACCTGCAATGAAGAGAGGAAAGAAGAGAACAAGCAAAAAATGAGCAAGGATGGACAGATGCATCACAAAACATGTTTTTTGTTGCTTCAGAAGTTTGCACAAAACATCATTTCAATAGTAAAAGGAAAAAACGCCATTACAGAGCAGGGGAGGAGGTTCGAACTCCATTTTCAACCCTAGAGAAGAAAAGAAGAAAGGGCAGAGCTGAAAAGATGAAAAACTTGTAATATCTTTTTAAAATGAGCCAAATCTATCTTTTTACAATGCATGGGTCGAGCCTAGGAGAGAGAAGACATAGGAAATCACGCAAGCAGCCCAACCATTGACCAAAACGCATTCTTCATTAAAATCAGTGGTTGAAACATCACTTCTAGCCATGCTGAAGAAGAATGCAACACATGTGCATTAAATCAGTTGCTAAAACGTCAATTCTGCCATGTTGAAGGAGAATGCGACCCATGTGCATTAAAGCAAGTTGTTGAAACGTCGATTACGGCCATAGACATGTACCAGAGCCGTTTTCGAATTTTCTCTCTCTAAACTGAACCAAAATTAGAAATTAACCATAGAATCATGTAGATAATTTCAACATCTTTCCAATGATATAAAGAATGTGCAAATCCGAGCTCTGGATCAAAAGATATGATCGTTTGAAGATTTAGGGCAAAAACGGCCCAAAAACGGATCGGCGGGAAAAAACTTGAATTTTTCCCGTGCTCTGCCACTTGGATGACACGTGTCGGGCACTGATTGGATGAGAAATTCTCTCTCCTTCCCTTTCGTGGGTTTTCCTTTAAAAATTTGACCTTTTTATACTTTGGGAAAATTTCTCATTTTCTCCCCGTGCCCCGCCACTTGGGACACGTGGCATCATTTGGTTCGTTGACAGGGGCGCGGGAAGACCTTTGCTTTTTTAGTTTTTGGCCATAGAAATTTTGCAAAATCTTCAAAGTTTCCCTGAGCTCCACATCTCCCTACTCCATTGGACACATGGCATTGTTTCATTAGCTCGGGCCGACCCTACAAACCTTGCCCTTTGAAAATTTTGACCAAAAACACTTAGCCAATTTCCATCGTGCTTCCCCTTGTGACATGTGTCACGCTCGATTCATCGGTGGCTCTTCCGGGTCTTCGTGTCCCTCACGTATTTTTGGCCCGGATGTCCCAAACCATCCAGGACAAATTTCTCCAATCCACCCGATTCGGGCTTCCCTGTCCCTCTTTGAGGTGAAGACACGTGGCACATTTCCATTCGCTCTCGGCTCTTTCGGCTCTCCGTGTCCCACGCGTACTTTTGGCCCAGATGTCCCAAATGAAATTCCTCTATTTCAGCCAAACCAGCTGGTTCGTGTCCTCCACGTACTCTTGTCCCAACTATCCTGGACTGCCTGGGACAAATTTCTCCGAACCGCCCGAAATGGACTGACTTGCGCCAAACCGGCCGATCTGCGTCTTTCGCGTACTTTTGTCCCAACTGTCCCAACTGTGCAAAACAAAGACTTAGGCAATTTTTTCCCTTTTTTGGCTGAATCGGCTTTTCGTGTCCCGCGCGTACCTATGGCCCAGATGTCCCAATTGCTACATGGACCGCCTGGAGGATTTTTGGCCGGTTCGCGCCCCGACGTCCCAACTGTCCTAAGGACCACCTGGACTAGGACTTAGCTGATTTTCTTGATTTTTTCTGCCCCAAGCTTGGTTTTTGCAAAATTTTCACCCTTTTTTAGAACTTGCTCTTTTCTTCTTAGACAAGAGAGTTAGAAAGAAGCCGAGCGACCCTGAAACATGATTTTTTGCCTTGAGTCAATCTACTTGCTCGGGACTGAAAAATTTAATGCATGTTATCAAAATTACCCGAGGGTGAATTTTGGATAACACCTATCATCTTGGGAAACTACACTTGGAAAAAAGCCCTAGCTCCCATCACTATCCATTTCTTCAGGCCCAGAACTTGCTTTGATTTAAAAAAGTTTATTGAGAAGAACATCAACATAACCTATCATCATAGTATGAAAGCGCATACGAGAGACTATTGGGCTGATTTGTGCTTATGATTTTGAAGCCAGAAGGAAACATTATGGCAGGTTCTCCCTACAACTAATTCAAAAACTTGGCTTGTATCAAGTTCCTAAAGGGCTCCAAGATGATATTTCTGACCTATACTCATATGAGTATGACAATGTGGTCAAGCACACTCCCTTGGAGGACTTGGATTGGTTCAAAAAGGAGAAGGATGATTTGGCTGAAATCCTGGCTCCAGTCTTAGTGACGACCAAGATCTGGTTTGATAGAAAAGTTCGTGAGCACAGGAGACACTCAGGGGAATCCTCCTCCAAGGATGCTTCAACACCAAGGAAGGAAGCATCGCCATCCAGATCAGAAGCACCTGTGCAAACCCCTCCAGCCTCTTCAACTCAAGGACCTGCAGTCTCTACTCCTTCCTCATCCACCCAGGTGTATCAGAAGAAATTCAAAGAAGTTAAGAAGGAGCCAGTGGAAAAAGACTCCCTGAGGAAGCATGCAGAATTGCCTTCGGGACTAGAGAACATTATTGTTCTCAGTGAAAGTGAAGAAAGTGAAGTGCCAACTCCTGCAAGAGCCCCTGAAGCTCCAATGGATAAGGACAAAGAAGTCCAGAGCACTAAACTTCCAAGTACTATTGATTCGTTTGCACTGGGTCTACAGCGTGGATTGGAAGATAAAGGTCCTAGATGAGGCTTTGGGAGAATTGAGAAATAGCTAGCAGAAGGGTGAGGCTTTTAAAACACTAGTTGTATCTGCTTTCAAAGATATACATTGTCATCTTCGGATGAGACTTCACAGGTGCCTCTTTCCCTACAAGAAATCAAAGCTCAATTAAGAGCTTTTGTCAAGGAGTGATCTATTTAGGGAAATCTCCATTTCCAAAGAAAAATGAAGGAGATCTGCTCTCTTGAATCTACCATTGAAGAAGCAAATAAAGACTATCATACTCATGTCAAGTTTGATAAGGAAATGGAGAAGTGCCTCAGATTTTTGACTCAGTCTACCACCAACACATCAGTCCCACGTGGCAGAGACATAGCCGAGGCGTTGAAAAGATTCAGACAGCGGATCTTAAAGTCGGTGGGTCCCTCCCAGTCATAAGTGCTTGTTTTCTTCTCCTAATTCTTCTCTTCTCTTCTCATTCTTTCTCTCAAATTTGTTGTAATTGGTTGGGGTATTGCGATTAGCAACCCTTTAACTAATCTTTAGTTAAAAGAAGTAGTTACTGAGAGTAACTGATTTGTAAACTATATAATGGCCTTTCCTCGCCATTTTGAGGGGAGGAAGAACTTGGCTTATTTCTGAAAGTGTAAATAAATCATAAAGAAATCAATATAGAAGGACTTTTCATTCTTTGTCTATCTGGTTTCCTTTATTCCCAAGCTATTCATTTACTTTTATTAGATCATTTGTCTATATTATGTTGAGAAGATTTATATTCTCACAGATGTTATTTACAGAACTTTGTGTCTTTTCAAATTTCATCTTCTTAATATGATACAAATGATCTTGTTCTAATTCATTGTACCTCGCATGCATAAGGAATTACTCAGTCATCTATAATTACGAATGGTGCCTTTCTACTCGTTCTCACATTCTTATTCCTCGGTTCTTTTGTAATTGATGATCCTTATAGAAAACACTTCCATAATATCCAAGTTCCACAAGAAAACCATACTTTGTATATGTGTAAATAGGTTCGTTTCTGAATAAGGGAACCTCTCCCATTTAAAGAGGAGGACTTCTTGTCCCACAGTTTTGCTCTTCTTGAAGTCCTATTTGACAACCAACAAGTCATAAGATAAATTGAATTTTTCATCACGCTTTGCACCAAATCCATCCATCCACATTGGAAAGACGTTTAATGAGAGCATTATTCCAAATTGGAATTTCTTTATTTGGTATCCTATGAGTGAAACTCAGTGAAGCATCGGCCAACACTACAACTTACCCTCTCAGATCATTTGGACTTGTAGTGAGTCGTTTGGTCAAAAGACTATGCGAATTCAATGAAATGTTTTGATCTTTGCGCAGGACAATGTCTCCTCATTTATTATCATCACGTGTTTTTTTCTGCATGCACATGTTCATTGTATCCAGACTAAGTGATAACGGTTTGCATTGCGTCTGAATCAAACTTTTACAACTTGGAATTATCTTATATTGTCCACGCACAATGTATTTGGAGTTTGACGGTGGATCATATGTCTGCGGTGGTTAATTGTCAAATAAAATCATTGGGAGGCATTCTACATTACATGCGGATACAAGACCTCACATCAGTCTCCAACCTGACTCATATATTGTTCACAAGATATGCGGGCAGATCCAAGTATAACGCAGTGACTTCATTGTCTATTTTTCTCTGTGCACCATCAGCCCCTTACCGTACCATCTGATATATTGCATTGAAATGTGTGTGTTTCACATTACGGGAGAGAAGAATAAATCACAATGTGCAAACTATTGAGATTCAACATCCAATTTGCTAAGTAAGCAGCATCATTTGATGGAGGAAGGAGGCATCAGAGGAAGGAGTTTGAACAACGACCTCTCATCAGTCACCAACGATGGAGCCATGCAAAAGCTATGGTGGCATATGTATGGTGTGAGTATATGATTTTCAGTGTGGTTTCCATTTTTTTAGTTTGTAGTGTTCCTGTTTTGTGTGGTATTTGATGGATGTTGGAAAGAGAGTTGTGTTGGAGTGCAGATGACTATCAGTGATCCTCTGACTGACTTGGTCCTCTGACTTCCATACTTCATTGGAAGATGGTCAGCTAGAAGAATACGTTCACTAGCATTAGTGACCATGTGCAGCAAGACCTAACTAGCAAGATCCATTCAGGAGTATGTTCTTTGATGCATTTTTCTTCTCAGTATCTATATGAGTGGAATTTCACATTGTGGGGGGGAATACATACCAATGTTCCATTCCCATTCTATACCCAAAATGACTTAGTCAAGGAAAGCTTCCACCGCGGTGGTAGTTTTCTATGTTGTTCGAGATCAAGTGGCGTGATCAATGACGAGACTACGATTCAGAAAATTACGATTATTATAGGAAGTAATGTGAAATTTTTCAGTATATCTTCTATTGTGCAGTTTTGTGATATGCAAGTTGTGTTTCCTACATAATTCCCTGATGTATGAGCATAGTGGTGAACAATAGCACCAGAGTAAGTCAGTTCATGGATCTTGAAAGGCTTTGTGGGAGGATTTAGAAAACCACACGAGGTGGACAGTTGATGAGGTTCCTGTCACGTCAAGGTTTGTGGTAAGCCTGTTTAAAACCATGGAAGGAGTGAGCCTTTCTTTTGGATCAAGGTCATGAGTCACAGAGTTGGACATGCCACAGGGGTGAGCATACTACAGTTGAGAGTGTGGATGTTTTTCTACCATGTAAACACTAAGGGGGGGAATGTTAGGAATTAGTATTTACATTGTGTAGATAATAATTACATTTGGTAATTATTATTATATTAGTAATTTGTTATTTAGTTGTTATATAAAACAACTAATAACAAATGTGTGTTGAGTTGTTTGGTTGTTACAAACAACTCACGTGATTAGTATTTGTTAGTAGAATAGTTTCCTAATTTATAGGAAACTATGTGCCTATATATTTGTAATTGCATCTTATGTAAATCATCCGGAATGAATTGAAAGATATATCATTATTCCGTGTTTAATATTGTACATTATTCATCTCAAAACTAATCCAAATCTATTATAAAACACGCGTGATCAATTTTAGATCCTCTCTTGTCTCTTTTACTTTCATCGGTCTCCCATTATATATCCGGCTATTTGTGCTTGTTTATTGTATACATTTTGTTGGTTTGTGTCTATTATCAAAATAAGTTTTCATCATTCCTTTGGTGCATCACCTCATAGTTTAGCTTTGTTTTAATTTTTGTATTCCTTCTATCCTTGTCTCCTTGGTAAATTTTAGATTAGGATTAAGAATATATCCTATGCAAGTTTCTACGCATGCACCTAAATAGAGGAATAAGAAACCAACCTTCAACTGGAGAGCTTTCCCATTTTGTAAGGTCCCACACCTTAGGGAAAGTTCAATGTTACTGCAATCACACCAAATGACTCGCCTTACAAAATCAGACTTGTAGAACTCATTTGGGGGTGTTGTGATTTCATGTTAACTTGATTTTGGTGTGCACGATAGGACTAAGAATTCTCCATATTATTACGGTAGGGATTGATGTATACTTGTGGTTCGGCTTTTAACAAGCCTTAAAATTGTACATATGGTGACTCCAAAAGAAACAAATCTACTAGTTTGAGTAGCCCACACTTAGAATATTCATAATAAAAACCCGAGTCTAGAGTAAGGAAAGAATGTATATCCGAATACTTGTGTCTATCCACAAGAAGAGAAAGGAGATGAAGAAGAATTTAGAGGTTTCCATCTCCACCAAGTATAACCTTGTCAACACCTCCACTGCAAGGCCTTTCTTTCAATTTGCAAGGATTCTTAGGCCAATAAGAATGGCACAACCAAATCTATATGTCAACTTCACTTTGCCCGAGTAGTCCATTCACCTTGATTACATAAAATCTAGTTCCAATTGCGAGAATTAAAGAGCACCCCACATTTCAGGGAAAATCAAACTTCTCCTTGTGACCATGTCCAAGATATTGCAAATTTCTTACAATCCACGAGATCCATGAGATGGACATTGCAATCAAGTTGCTTACCTCTTCATTCAAAGGGAAAGATTCACAATGGTTTAGGAGTCTTGAAGTAGGCTCTATCCAAGATCTTTGAACCAACTATGCATAGCCCTTCATAATTAGTTTGGGGAAAAGGTGATAACTTTTTTTGTTGGAGCAACTAACAACAATCAAGAGATCCCCAAACAAGCAACTGACAAACTTCAACCTCAGATTCTAGCGAACCTAGGATAGGATTCCAATAGTAGTAAAGCCCACTAATGAAGATGCCTTCTTATACTTTCTCGGAGATTTAAATTATGATATTTCTCTAATGATTCAATCAATGGGGGTACTACATTACCTGTAGCCTATAGCCTCTCCATAGGGGCTAAGAACCATTTGATTCAAGCTAGAAAAACCACTCCCAAGCCATCCATGCCTTTGTACCATGAGTTAGGAAGCCCAGGATAATAACCAAGTGCCTACATTAGCTCTTACACCCACCCCCAAGAGTCAAAGCTCAGGTGAAGCTTCCGCTTCATCATCTATTACTTCTAAAGAGTTTCAAAAGCAATGATGAAGCAACTTTAGAACTTTGGGAATGAGCTAGAGACCATCAAAAGACAACAAGTTTAGATTTCCAGGCCATACCAACCCTAGACACAATATTAAGCCGGACCCCAATATCGGTAGAATAGGCCACCATCTCATACTATAAACCAAAGCCATAACCAAGGAAAACCCCAGTGCTAGACCTTTCGGTCTTATCATCCAAATGCAACTTCAACATCAAGGGAATTGGTTCCTGCATAGAATAATATGGCACGAGAATATGATTGACCTGTTTTCCACGTAGTCACCACACAACCAATCACGTGCTTTAATGGTGCTCTAAATTAGGCCTTGATGGTGTAAACCAATATGGTGCCACAAGAACCTGGCCAAGAGGAAGATCAACAACAAGGATCTCAACAATGTGGCCCCCAAACAAGACTATGCTTGTCAACTAGCAGGCTGAATGCTTCTATGGGATGAACTAGTTCCCTCCTCAAAGTGTAGCTATCAATACATGGTCCAAAAAGAGAAGTATTAGAGAGGGTCGGCCACTGAATTTAGGTGACCCTCAATATTCCATCACTCCACAAGGTCCTGGTGTTCCAAGTGTAACTCCAAACATAAAAACCAATCTAAGCCACCTCCCAAACCCAGTCAAGTACCATTTGTAATAGCCCATGTGCAAGAAAGAAATGTTTCTGGGAAGGGGTAGCAAAAGGATAGCACATTCAATATTATTGAGCAGATGAAAAGGAAAAGTGTGAACATTTCACTATGGGAGTCACTGGCTATTCTAGGGCAGAGGGATCTATTGTAGACTGCCATGTAGAATTGGTCAAGTTCAAATCAACCCCTAATAGGTAAGAAAGAGTGCTTACCAATGTAGTTCATTTGTGAGGTACCATGGAGAACAACAAGGTAAAAACATGAGACCTCCTCCCTTCTATGTCTCATTAATTATTAGAGACAAATTGGTGCACAATTGTATGATTGATTCTAGGGCTATTAGTTACGTGATGCCCAAAAAAATAGTTGATCGACTCGGGTCTCCATATGAGGTCATCTCTAGAGGAGTAGTCTAATTAGATGGGACAAGTAGTGACTACTTGTGGGAATCATTAAGTATCTAAGTCTCACTCTACACGCTTTCCGTAATGTGACTTTTTTTGCAAAACATGTTAGCCATAGACCTACCACCAAATTTTGCTTTGTGTCATGTCAGAGACTTCACCGCCAAAATTGGAGGCTACCTATCTGCTGATTGGTCACATATACTCTTTAGGAAAAGGTATGGGGTGAAGGCCACAATCAAATATTAAGTTATTGCTGATTATAATATTGAATCCTATGTGCCTAGCCCAATCAATGCCAAACACTTAGCTTTTGATCAAGAAGACCTCCTAAACACTAATGAAATAGATACCAAGGTGGGATGTATCCTAGAATTGACCCTAGATGAGTGGGCAAAAAAATGATTTTGACCCCTATAGGGAGATGGAAGAATCAATTGGGTGTCTACTACGTATATGAAGAGAATCACCTCTTCCTGACCTAATCAAGCTAGACTACAAGGATGACAATGAGGTATGGCAATTGTTCATTGATGGCTCAAGGAGTAAACAAGGAGCTAGAGGAGGAGCCATGATTGTGTCCCCCAGAGGTATGAGATATTATTCAACCTTTAGATTCCAGTTCACTTGCTCAAATAACACTGCTGAATATGAGGCTTTAGTCCAAGGTATTCATTGGGCAAGGAAGCTGGGAATCAAGAACTTGCAAGTATTTGGTGACAGTGAACTAGTTTCCAATTAGGTCAGAGGACTTAATGCTATCAAAAATGACCTGCTCAAAAACTACAAGAGTAGGGTATGAGATCTCATGGAGGACTTTGAGGCCTTAGTATTATGTCCATACCCAGGGAGGAGAATGAAGCTGTTAATAGACTTACAGTAGTTGGAGCAACATTTGATGTGGTTGAAAGAATAAAGAGGGATAGAGAACAACCACATATCCATGTGGTTATGAGGCCAATAGTTCCAAATAATAATACATGCTGGCAGTGTTTGAGAATGATCGACGATCATTAACTTTCTATAAGAAGAAGTTGAATTCTCAGCTATAAACCAGAGCAAACTAGAGCAGCGGATGGGAATCGAGATAGTACCGCTGCATATAAAAAAGCTTCCCAAAGGCTTAGTGACATTGGACTCTACTTTCAATCCTAATGATCAGTTTAGAAAAGAGAATGCTAACATGCGAGATCAAAGGAGAAGATTCGAGTCAATCCCATTTAGAGAAGACAAAACACTTCAGCTTGGTAAAGTGGCCACAAAACAAGAAAGGTATGAATTCATACAACTTTTCCAATAATTCCCTGATGTGTTTGCTTGGAGTTATGAAGACCTAGGGGGTTCAATCCAAAGATAGCATTACACACAATCAAACTGGATCCAATTGCTCGGCATATTAGGTAGAAGCATAAACCAGGTCAACCCACATATAGAGCCTCGATGAAGAAGGAGATGAACAAGATGATAGAGGCAAGAATCATATTTCCAATTAAACACTCAAGTTGGATTGTGAATCTAGTCCCATCAAGAAGAAAAATGGATAAATAAGGCTATGTAATGACTTTAGGGATTTGAATAGAGCCTCCCTCAAATACCACTACCCACTCCCTTCAATGGAGAAGATCCTGCAAGTAGTGTCTGGGTTAGAAAGGTTCTCCCTCATAGATGGATACTTAGGGTACAACCAAATCATGGTGAAAGAATATGATCAATTCAAAATATCTTTCACTACCAAATGGGGCACATATGCCTATAGGAAAATTCCATTTGCATTATCCAAATTTGGAGCCACTATTCGAGGGCAATGGATATGGTATTCAAGGGGCTGATCAACAAAGTGTTGATCTATCTAGATGGCATTATAGTGTTTTTAAAAAATTCTGCAGATCATATCTTCCACCTAAGGCAGGTGTTCCAACGATGCAAGAGTTTTGGGGTGTCACCGCACCCCAAAAAATGCATATTCTTGGCTCATGAAGGCAAGCTTCTAGGCCATATTATGTCAAAGGAAGGATTGGAAATTGACTTGGAAAGAATTCAAGCAATAAGAGCATTTCCATTGCCAAGTCACAAGAAGGATCTTCAAAGCTTCTTGGGAAAAATCAATTTTGTCCATAGGTTTGTTCCAAACTTTTCTTCCCTTGTTAAGCCAATAACGTTGATGCTAAAGAAGAGCTTAACATTTAGGTGGACAGCTGAAGGAAAAGCAAGTTTTGAGGCCATCAAAGAAGCCATATCACAAGCCCCAACTCTTGTGAACCCATATTTTTCCAAAGACTTCATACTGTATGCCTTTGGTGGCAGCGACACAATTTTTGCAATCTTGGTGCAACAGAACAAAGAAAGTATAGAACAGCCAATTGCTTTCTTTAGCTAGAGTCTGGAAGATTATGAGGTAAGGTACTCCTTCATTGAGAAGTAGGTCCTAGTGGTAATTAGAGGATTGAAGAATTTTAAGAATTTGGTTTTAAACAACAAAATCCAACTATTGGTCTCCCATGCAGGAGTTAAAGAATTCCTTCTCAACAAGGACTGAATGAGAAGCGTGTAGGATGGATCACTCATGTCATGGAATATGACATTGAGATCAAGGTCACTAAGCTGGTCCGTGGGAAGACGTTATGTGAATAACTAGCCTCAAGTCAACAAGAAGAAATAGACAAGGTGAAAAGGAGGCTATTTTTGTTCTACAAAATGATCAAGAAGAAGAGAGAGATGATGTACCCGCTCCTTGTTGGTCCCAAGACATGGTGCACTTCCTTCGAAAAGGTATGTGTCATTATGGGATGAGTAAAACAAAAAGAAGGAATTTTAGGCTACGAGCCACCCCTTATGTTCTTATTGATGGTGTCTTGTTCAAGAGGGACATCAATGACATTTCTTTGAGATGCATTGGGGAAGATTAGAGAGAGAGAGTGCTACAAGAATTCCATGTTGAAGCGGTGGAGGCCATTTTGCTCCAAGAGTGACAAAGCACTCAAAATCATGAAAGTAGGATATTATTGGCTTAGAGTGTTTAGTGACTGCTAAACATGGATCAAAAGGTGCAAGAATTTTGCATTCTTCAAAGGTAAGGAAAGGCTAGTAACACTTCCATTGCACCCAATCTCGGTTGACCAACCTTTCATGTAATGGGGATTACACTTCATTGGATTCATCAATCCAAACTCAATCCAAGGTCACAAATGGATCTTGACAGAATGCAGATTATTTCACCAAATTGATCGAGGTAGTGGCACTCAAGGAAGTAAATGATTCTAGTATCCTATATTTCTATGAAGGGATAATGACGAGATTTGGAGTGCCAGCCACCATCATATCAAAAATGCATTAACATTCATAGGTTCCAAGATCACAGGATGGGCTGTTAAGAATTGGACTTATTTGAGTACTTCATCAAACTATTACCCTCAAGGTAATGGCCAAGATGAGTCCACAAACAAGAACCTACTAAATATCATCAAAATAAATCTTGATGAGAATCAGAAGACCTGGAACACAAAGCTCAAAATGGCCTTATGGGCTAATAGAATAACACCCAAGAGATCTACAAGCAGCTCTCCATTCAAGCTCGTCTATGGGAAAGAGGTAGTGTTTCCTATATCACTTGAGTTTCCAGCATTGGAGCTCATGAAGCAATTAGAGATGTCTAAATTTGGACCAATGGATGTCAGGTATGCGGAGCTGATATAATTAAAAGAAACCGATAGCACACTCTCCAATTAATAGAGAAGAATCAAGCTTCAATCAAGATATGCTTTGACAAGAAGATAAAGGTAAGGACCTTCTAGGAAGGAGACCTAGTTTTGAAATGGGATGTAG
>CM031241.1:725526908-725631908 GCA_018340775.1 Taxus wallichiana var. yunnanensis | reverse complement strand
CCAAATATTTACTTCGATGCTCGTAAAATACTATAAGGAGAGGAATACTAAAACAAACAAAAGCCCCTATTCTCTAGCAAAATCTTACAAATAACTTCTATAACCCCGATGGGGTACCCAAGACAACGTACAATCTGATTAGAATCTGAAAAATTGACTCTACTTCCTACACACATATGGGCCAGCCACCAAAGGTTACATCTGTAAAGTGTAAGATGCTTTGAGGAGAGAACTACCTAACAAAATGAGCAAGATTCTCGAGCACTTCCTCGGCCCCATACCTTATGGCATATTGGAAAATGATTCCATAACATAAATGGAGGATCCTAGGAAACATGTGATCTAATTAGAATTTGAAACATTCCACTCTACTTCCTAAACACAAATGGGACACTAGAGACTTACTTTCATGCTACGTAAAATGTTATAAGGAGAGGACTATCTCGAATGAATGAAGTAACATAGACAAAAGTATGGAGAAATCCATTCCCCATAGCTACCGATCGAGAGGATCATTTTTAAAAGTTACCTAAACATCCTTAAATGGTGTCAGTGTAGAAGATCATCTCGAGAGATTTCCAACGACTATGAGAACGTGGAAAATAGACATCAGGAGCTCTAGTTATGTCCGGCCAAAGTTCAGTCAACGAGAAAGTCAACTCTAGTCAACTAGTCAATATTGGACCAATCGCACTGCAACACGTGGCAAAAGGATTTGGAAAAACTTGAAGGGTTTTTATCCATCGGTCTTTGAAAATCATGAAATGGTTGGTCCGATTTTCCAATCGCGGTCGACATGTGGTCTTATTCGTCATATATCATGTGGGTCAAATTTCATATTACTTTGTAATTATTTGTCACCATTTTTCAAATGCCATGCAAATGTATATGTCAACCAGTATATTAATGTTCATACATTAGTATTAAACCTAATATTCATACATTATTATTTAACCACCAAACCCAATGCTCATGCTAAGACCACGTGGTGGAAGAAGGTGAAGCGGTTGTAGGGGATGTTAATGTTATGCATGGAAGCTTCCATGTGAGGAGAAAGAGGTGGGGGGCGGTTATGCTCCAAGTTGTCCTTTGACCACTTTTAAACCTGCATGATAAAAGGATTTAAAGCCTAAACATTATATCCCCACAAAATGTGGGATATACCACTTAACCATATCCGTCCACCATGGGATTTATCCCATTTAAAATACATGCAAATCTTTTTAAAATGCATTTAAACATGGGATTAAAACAAAAAGAGGCGGCATAGGAGAAGGAGAAGGGATTTGAACCCAAAACCTCTACCCCCAAGAAAGGCACTTTGACCAACTCGCCCAGAGGCTTGAGCAGATTATAAGATGGGTCGCTTGACTTATACAAGGGTGGCGGTGCATGTGTGAAGCGAGATAAGGAGCGGTTTTCATAAAGTTCCATTTTTGAAGGCCTTGCACTCAGAATGAGAACTCGAAGTAAAAATATGAAATGTAGGAAATTCTGAGACAATTCCAACAATGTAAGATTTGATATTTTTTTTTGAGTTTTAACCTATTTTTGGAAGCTTTGAATGCAGTTTTTAACAGGGATCTACAAGACAACTAGTTGGAAAACATGAATTTCAATGCACTTCTGGTCCGAAATGTGACTTGGTGTAAACATGAAAAGTGTTCAAAATTCAGAGATGATCTCAGATATATGATTTTTTTCATAGAATGTTTTTAAATCTCCATTTGTAGGTGTTTTTATAACACAGTTGCAGGGAGATCACATTGTGAAAACACTGTAGGAGCCACGGATCATTCTTGGGATAGTTTATGCTATTTTTCAGAGTTCTTGGGACATTGATCAGCTCATTTTCAGGTTGTGATTCAGTATTGGTTGTTTGTAAGAGTTATTGTACTTACATTTCAATATTATTAATGGATTGGTTCTAATCGAACTCGAGGATGTAGGAATTTCAACCCCGTAAACAATCTTGTTTGTTATCTGAGTGTTTTCAGTTTTGATTATTTATTTGTTACCCAAGTTTTCTGCACTTCTATGGATGCATAATAATCAGAATTTAATCAATTTTTGAGTTTAGAATACTTAAAAATTAGTTAAGAAAATCACGATCTTTGGAAACTTTTAAAAGTGAAAAAAATACAACACACATTTTCAGATCAAGTTTGGTATCAGAGCAGTTAGATTGTTAGATTAGCTTCTAATTGTGTTTGGAAATTTGGCTTTGGTTTCAATATTGATTTCATTCTTTAGTGTGCAGAAATTTTGGGGCTTGTTAATCTTCTTTTGCAGTGTGCAGTTTTGGAAGTACAGTTGTGTTTGCAAGAACCGGGAATCATGGGCAAGTCATCCAAATAGGAGCAACTGGATGAGCTTGAAGCCATAAACCGCCAACTCCAAGAAGAAAACTCTTTCTTGAGAGATAATTTTTATTCCTTGGAAGAGGAAATAGTGTGGTTAAAATCTGAGCCACAATCCTCTATAAACAAGAAAGAGGAGTATGTCAACAAGATGCTTGAAGAGAGCAAGAAGTTGATGGTCTTTGTTAAAGAGTTGCAGGAAGAAATACGGACCAAGGATGCCCTCTTGGAAAAGCTGCAACAAGGTGAACATAAGAAGGAAATGCCTTCCAAAGTAGATGCAAGTACTATGATAGAAGAATGCACTGTAAGTTGTTCACATTTTAATTCTCCTCTCATTCAATTTCAGGATATTCCTTTGGGTCAGTTTGAAAAACACACTAAGGGAATTGGGTCTAAGCTAATGTTTAAGATGGGATTTAATGGAAAGGGCCTTAGTAAAAATGGACAAGGTAATGCTAACCCAATACAGGTAGAGGATTAGCCTCGGTTTGCAGGTTTGGGTTATTCTAGTGGGAAAATGGAAATTGGAGAAAGTTCCAAAGCAGCTGAAGGAATACAAGCTTCCAATAGCCAAGGATCTATGCCACTAGAATTTTAGGATTCTACCATCAGGAGGAACAATGAAAGGTGTAAGAAAACAGTAAAAGAGGTAATCATATTCCACCTCCTTCCACTTACACCGAAAATAGCACTAAGGGAAATCAAATCCTAAAACTTCTAATACACTCTTTTAGTGGGAACAATATAGCTTTAGTAGGTAAAAATATGCTTTCCCTTACACATTTTTGAAGGTACTAATCATTCATTGCATATTGTTGGAAGAGGAAAAATTTTATTAAGAAGTTAATGCCTTTTGTGAATGATAAGGCGGGTTCTTAAGACCAATCTCACCAAAGAAAGGCGAGAAATGGCAAGAATGTTACCTCTCCTAAACAGGGAATCATTCTCATAGACAAATTTTTGAGAATGGTAAAATGGGTAAGACTCCTAAAAACAAGGAAGTTAAATTTTGTTCCCATTGTAATAGGAATGGTCATGATGTTAAGGTTTGTTGGTTTGTTCCTAAACAACAAAATTGGAAAGTTGTTAAAAAGAATAATATTGTAAAACCAACAAAGTCTAAACCTAACTAAAACTCATTTTGTGCTGAGAAGGTAAAACAACAAAATAGAAAAACCCAGTGATTGGTTGGGAAAAACACTCCTCAACTTTATATTTGCACTATAGTAAATTGTTGATAGTAGGCAAGATTTTTTTTTTCAGATTTATATTTTAGGGATTCCGGTTGATTGATAAGGATTTGTTCTTAAGTTGATATTCAAGCTTTGAAAATGAATGAAAGCAAATTAAGAGAAGATTTGAGTGATAGGTTCATCATACTCATGTTTTTTTCTCATATTGGTTAGTAGTTCCATTGTTGAAAATAGTATGCAGGGATAGGCATCAATAGCATGTCTAAATTTGAAACTTGCAGTTTTATAGTGTTGTCATTTGTGTAAATATTATGGATGCTTATAAGACCCATTCGGGCACCTGTTTGATACTGTAATAAATAGACAAACTTGTTGTATCCACATGTGTTATTTGCACTAATTTATAAGACCCTTATTTTGGAAAATTTTGGATTTTGTAACTATCAGATGTGGTTGCAATTAGGGTGTAAATTTATTACACTAACAAGTTGGTTTGCAAAGGTACCGGTGATCATTTTGCAGATTATGGTAGTTCACCAATTCGGGTAAGCATACAGTTTATAGTCTATCCCTTTATAGTTCAATGTATGGATAGAATATTTGCATATTCAAATTGATTCAGATTTTCACTATAGCCATTTTGGGAATTGATGGTTTAATTATTCTGGATAGTGAATATTTGCATTTGTAATTAGCATAATCACAAAGTGTCAGTTGAACACTAGCTTCTGTTATAGATGGGTGTTATTATCTGAGTTATTATTTGTGATGGCGATACAATGTTTTGGAAGCTTCACATGGATTCAGTTGTTGACTATAGCTATTTTTGGGCGTTGATAGTCTATTATATTCGATAGTGAATTCTCACAGGTTGTTCTGATTTCGATGGGTAGTGGGCACTAGCCTAATTGTGGGCAGTTTAGATGTCTTGTATACTTGATCTGTGTTATGGAATTGTAATTTTTGGTAATCGGTCATATCACAAAGTGATAATTGAACACTATCTTTCCGTAATAGAATGGGTGTTATTATCTGGTCAGTTAATTGTGATGGCATTACAGTGGGGTATGACAGATCACAGTTGTGTGCAGAGTTGACAGGGTTACAACGTTTCAGTTGAACACTAGCTTAATTGGGTGTTATTATCTGATCGGTTATGTAATTAGCTAATCAAATATTTGCATTTTTATTAACCTATAATGTTATTTCAAGTTCTTGTATGTGTTTGTGCAATGCAGGAAGAGATAGCATTATTTTTGGGTTGATAAACAACTTTTTGGGACAAAAAGCCTTTCTTAGTGGGGAGGTGTGATCAGGGGATCATTTTTGAAAGTTCCCTAAACATCCCTAAATGGTGTCAGTGTAGAATATCATCTCGAGAGATTTCCAACGACTGTGAGAACGCGGCAAATGGACATCAGGAGCTCTAGTTATGTCCGGTCAAAGTTTGGTCAACAGGAAAGTCAACTCTGGTCAACTAGTCAATATTGGACCAATCGCACTGTGACACGTGGCAAAAGGCTTTGGAAAATTGAAGGGGTTTTATCCACCGGTCTTTGAAAATCGTGAAATGGTTGGTTCAATTTTCCAATCGTGGGTCGACATGTGGTCTTATTCGTCATATATCATGTGGGTCAAATTTCATATTACTTTGTAATTATTTGTCACCATTTTTCAAATGCCACGCAAATGTATATGTCAACCGGTATATTAATGTTCGTACATTAGTATTAAACCTAATATTCATACATTAGTATTTAACCACCAAACCCAATGCTCATGCTAAGACCACGTGGTGGAAGGAGGTGAAGCGGTTGTAGGGGATGCTAATGTTATGCGTGGAAGCTTCCACGTGAGGAGAAAGAGGTGGGGGGGGTTATGCTCCAAGTTGTCCTTTGACCACTTTTAAACCTGCGTGGTAAAAGGATTTAAAGCCTAAACATTATCTCCCCAAAAAATGTGGGATATACCACTTAACCATATCCGTCCACCATGGGATTTATCCCATTTAAAATACATGCAAATCTTTTAAAAATGCATTTAAACATGGGATTAAAACAAAAAGAGGTGGTATAGGAGAAGGAGAAGGGATTTGAACCCGAAACCTCTACCCCCAAGAAAGGTGCTTTGACCAACTCACCTAGAGGCTTGGGCAGATTATAAAATGGGTCGCTTCAACTTATACAAGGGTAGCAGTGTCATGCAAAGCAAGTATAAGGAGGCGCTTTTCGAAAGTTCCATTTTTGAAGGCCTTGCACTCGAATGAGAACTCGAGTAAAATATGAAATATAGGAAATTCTTAGAATATTCCAACGATGTAGGACTTGATATTATTTGTTGAGTTTTATCCTATTTTTTGAAGCTTTGAATGCAGTTTTTAACAGGGATCTACAAGACAACTAGTTGGAAAACACGAATTTCAATGCACTTCTGGTCCGAAATGTGACTTGGTGTAAACATGAAAAGTGTTCATAATTCAGAGATGATCTCAGATATATGATTTTTTTTCATAGAATGTTTTTAAATCTCCATTTGTATGTGTTTTTATAACACAGTTGCAGGGAGATCACATTGTGAAAACACTGTAGGAGCCACGGATCATTCTTGGGATAGTTTCTGCTATTTTTCAGAGTTCTTGGGACATTGATCAGCTCATTTTCAGGTTTTGATTCATTATTGGTTGTTTTTAAGAGTTATTTTACTTACATTTCAATATTATTAATGGATTGGTTCAATCCAAACCGGGACGTAGGAATTTCCGAACCCCGTAAACAATCTTGTTTGTTATCTGAGTGTTTTCAGTTTTCTGATTATTTATTTACTACCCAAGTTTTTTGCACTTCTATGGATGCATAATAATTAGAATTTAATCAATTTTTGGAGTTTATAATACTTAAAAATTGGTTAAGAAAATCACGATCTTTGGAAACTTTTAAAAGTGAAAAAAATACAACACACATTTTTAGATCGAGATACATTATTACATCCAAGGGAAATCAATGTCACCTTTCCAGTGGAATCACATTGGCTCAAAGTAGTTTTTATGCAATGAAAAACATATCCAAAGAGAATATCAATGGAAAAATTGATATAACATGCACTCGCTTCTCGCATAATCTTTAGCAATGACGCTGGTACAAAAGAAGGGACGGATTACTCACAGACATCTATGATCAGTTTTCACTCTATTTGAGGAATAAAACCCAAAAATCGACAACTTATCTAATATAGGGTTTCCACCACCATCATCAAATTGTATATACCATCAAGGTATCAACACAAGCACACCCAAACACACCCAATAAATTAGGTGTGGTAATGAGAGGCAACACCCACATATTTCAAAGAAAACTCCAAGAATGGATGCAACACTCGATAGCCCTAACATTGGCCCAAGCCAAAAGCTCGGGACGAACCTAAAGACCACATCATTTCAACTCAAACCACTCTTGATATACAATAAGCACAAAAGCGAGCTATGTTCTATTTTTTCAACTTCTAAATTTGGGCACAATGCACACTTTTATTTTAGTCCCTAACATAGAATACTAGGAAAAACATCCAATGAACAACCTTTACCCATGGTAGTTATATTTAAAAATACCTCACATGATGGATAACGAGTCGATGAAAAAAAAATCATTTTTGTTAGCTCATCGACCAACTTGCCGATGTGCTCGTTATTTCCAATATTGAAAATTTTGGAATGCAAGACCCACGTGTTCTCAAGAACCTCTAAGAACACAAGGATGATTTCCGATACATTTCATGTCCATTGCGGGGTGGTGTGGGTTGGATGGGGATTTTGACACCCTTACAAAGACCCAAGGTCAACTCTCAAACCGACCCATAATACATTGCCATATCAATCCACACCACTCTTATCAAACAATACTAAAAATCTAGCAACCAAAAATTCAAAATCAAGATCTAGGATCTATGCAAATCTCATGTTCGAGATAAAAATAGATCATTACATGGATGCAAAGAGCTAAGCCATGGAGTGCTCAATAAAATTCTAACCAAGCTGATATATTTATGTTTCTAACCCTTCATTCCACAATATTTTTCACAACATTAAGAAGTAGCATGAAAATGAAACCAATGATAAGAGACCGATGAAAAAAAACATTCAATTTTAATTTATCTCACCATGCAGCTTGTAGCCTAACTCACCAATGAACTTGCTTCCCAACTCACCAAGTAGCTCGCCACCCAACTCATTGCATACCCCTATGAGTCCCTAAAATGAGATAAGGTCATTCAAAGACAACCTACTCCCATATACATATGTTATAAGTGAAAAGGCCTATCACATGACGGATAATAAAAAGCATCAAAAATATGTTCATTTTTCATTAGCTCACCCGCAATTTTTCAGTAATGCACCGAGAAGCTCTCCTAGCGAGTTCACCAAGCAACTCCTCCTGAAGCTTGCCCAATAGCTCACCGAGACAACACTTTTATTGAATATTTAATTCAAGATAGAAAACATTCATTCTACTAGATTTCTCAAACTACCCACTCACCCATGTAACTCACCTGCTAAACTCTCCCACCCAAATTGCTCGAGTAGCTTTCCACCCACTTTTCTCCCAACTCATCATCCACCTCACCTACAAGGCTCTATGCCCGTGTCACCTCGTAACTCACCATCGATCTTCCCTCAAAACTCACCTAGATATCCATCCCAACTCACTCGCCCATCTCACCTCCTAGCTCACCCACCAAGCTTACCACCCATCTCATTGACTAACTCACCCTCCTAACACCCCACCCAACTTACACCAAACTACTCACAATATACAAATTGTTTAATAAAAACCAAGATTTGTGCAGATCTCATCCTATAGCTGCAAGGATATCTTTGTGTCACATCTCGCTCACATTCTCGCCGCAAAGATAAACTTATTTAACAACATCTTATTCCTCATAGTGTCATCCTATTAAGTATGCATCACCCAGGGAGTTTCCAACAAAAACTTCAAGAATTGTGGGACACTTGGGAAATCCACCAGTGCACTTTGTTGTGGTGTTGGCTCATGTCTTCCTTTATTGAAACAATCCCTTTGGGATCTCTACTCCATTAGATAGCCTGCTACCACAAGCTCTCTTCTCTATGTCTCTGCAAGGCCTTCCTTCCTAGACCCTCAGCTGGGCATGGGGCCTAGTCCCCTCTTCATTCCCTCCATGAGTTTCTTGACTCACCTACTCACTGCGATGCGCCCTTCGCACCAAGTCACCCCAAACTTGGTAGCTCTGCAAGCTACACATGTTCACAATCTGGATGACATTAAGTCTCCTCCGGGTCATGCGCCAACACCCACTCAACCGATTTAGTCCTTAAGCACATGTTACTCAAAAACCATACACGAATTGCACAATACATCTCTTCATCCTGCCATATGGATCCTCAACTCAAAGAAACGATTCACTGCCTCTTTTTCACTCTCAGAAATGGAAGAATCTACCTTAGATATAGTGAATCCAACTCACCCATTAACACGACTTGGCCTCATTCGGACGTATAAATTATCATGGTCAATATCAAGCTTCCTCTAAGCTTTTATCTCAAGCTCACTTGAAATCCTAGCCCTCGGGTGCTTATTAAATTGGAGAGTCCAACATGGCTCGATATTCGCATCTCAACATCACACAAAAATCTTAAATCCAAAGGGACAACCACCATTGCATTGATCCATCCATCCCCATTTGAAATTCTTCATGTACAATTGGGATTCAATGTTACTTATACTAAGGAAGTCATTTGTAGTGTTCGGGAGCCAACCTACCCCACGAAAAGAGCCTTGCATCTCCTCCCTACTTGGACCCCCGGTCGGGTATGGGGCCTATTCCCTTCTTCTTTCCCTCCACAAGTTTTCTCGGTTCAACTAATCATCATTGGGATATTCCCTTCACTCTAAGTCATCCAAAACTTGTTGGATACGGAAGTTACAGATGTTCACACTCTGGATGACATTAAGTCTCATTCATGTCCCATACCGACACCTACTTATCTAATTTATCCCTCAATTGCAGGATAATTGAATATTTGTACATGACTCACATAATGTTTCTCTTCGTCTAGCTGTATGGCCCCTTGAGTCCAAGAAATTATTCAACGCCTATTTTTCACTCTCAGTAACAGAAGACTCCATCTTATATCTAGTGATACCAACTCACCCATCAACATGACTTGGCCTCATTTAGACACAAATCTCCTCGTGTTTTTTATCAAGCTTCCTCCAAGTCTTAATCTCGTACCCACTTAAAAACTGAGCCATTAGGTGTTTCTACACTCCTCTAGATTCATATCTCAGCTCCACATGAAACACTTAAGTCAAAACAAAAAATTGACCATCACACATATCCATCTAGCCTTTTTTAAGGTCCTTAGGTGCAATTAGGCATCAACCCTAGCTTGCACTTCAAAAAATACTACAACGATCCAAATCTAACCATCCCAATGGGAAGAGCATCGTGCCACCTCCCTGTTTGAATATTTTTTGTCTCTGATCTAATGGACACTCAGTTTTGCATGGGGCCTAGTCACCTCTTCATGCCCTCCATGAGTTGACTAATTCACTTACTCCTCATTGGTATGTGTTATTCACTCTAATTCACCCCACACTTGTTGGCTCCACAACTTTCCCATGTTCGCACTCTAGTTGATGCAGAGTCTCCTTCAGGTCATGTGTTGACACCCCACGTAATATTTATCTCTTAGGCATAGGCTACTCAAATATTTGTACTTGAATCATGCAGTACTTATTTTCATTCTTCCATGTTAATACTTGAGTCTAAGGAATGATTCACACCTTTGTGGATCCTTCTAACGATGGGAACACTCTTCCTATAAACACGTCTTAGCCTCATTCAGACTCATACTTCCTCAAGGTCAAGATAACTCTCCCAACAATTTTTAATTTCTCACCCACCGTAAACTTAGCACCCAGATGTTTCTTCACTCGGAGAGTCCAACATGACTCAATATTACCAGCTCACCCTTGTGCAAAATTTACAGTCCAAAGGTAAAATTCACCATTGTAAGGATCCATCAAACCTTTGCTGAATTTCCTCAAGTGCAATTAGGTTTCACACCCATATTGCACTGCGGAAGCTTTCTGTAGTAGTCGGCAACCAATCCACCCCCAGGAAGAGCCTCATGCCACCTCCCTACTCAAAGGGTTCACAATAGCCCGACACTAATTTTTCTCCCACTTCACCCCAAAATACTCACTCACTAACTCTAAGAATGAAAACCAAACCTTGAGAGGAGAAGAAAATATTTTTTTCTACATAAATCATGTAACATTCCCATTTTAAGACTTTAGAAACAAGGGAATTTTTTAAAAAATATAATGTTCACTGTTCTAAATAAAGCATTATTTAGAACAAACATTCCATGCCAATCAAATTCAAATAGATAACCATATGCAGCTATAATGACTTGATGATCCACCGATCTATTCATTTCATAACTCAGTAAGCTACCAATCTATTTATGTTATCTTATGTATTGAATACATATTGTATACTTCGTATACTTGGTTTTCCTACCCTACACCGGTATTGAGTGATCTATTTAAAGAACATATCTGAATATTTGTTACCAATATTCATCTGATATCACGTTGTTTTAAACTTGGTGACATAAGACAACGCAACCAACAGCTTGTGATACTTTGGCCAAATATTTACAACATACTGTGTATGTCACTATTCCTAGATGACATACTCATCATAATGGAATACATCCTTCACCTCACTCCTCTATTATCCTGATTGGTCTTTACTGACTACCATCACTCCACTTGTCCCAAGTTTAATCCTAGCCCTAGTTAGGAACACAACTTATTATAGGAAGATGCTCACAATGGCTTAGGGTAAATGGGCATACTCGGTTGACATAAGTCAACCGGATGTGCCAAGGTACCCTGAGCCATTAGAAGCTAATTCCTATCCTAAATATGCCCCTAACCTGACCTAGAGAGAAACTAAGTTCAAGTCCAAGTTCTTATTGTGTGTAGATCTAGGATGATCAATGTGGAAGGGTGATGCCACATGTCAACTACAATGTTGTATTCTCGAGAAGACCCAAGTCTTCTCGAAAGTATAGCCCTATAATTGGCATGTGCCAACATCCTACAGAAACTACCTCATCAAGATGTACATACCCCAAGGAGATCATTAATGAATTATTAATTTGGATTAAGTCTTGATTACAACAACCCTGCTAAACCCTAATCCAACACTCCATAAGTTCTTTCCTAAATTTGTTTCATTTAGTCCATGAAGAACTTTGTTAAACTTATGGTTGCTTTTAATGTTCGTTTTCTCGCTTAAACCAGAATTAACCAAAACATGACAATATATCATAAGTTTCATTTTAAATGTTCTTTAACTTTCAGAAGGTTTTAAAAATCATGTATATCCAATTAAAGTAGACTTCATACTAAATGAAGTCTAATAAATAGTAATCATACCTCCAAACCTTTTAGGTTTATATTCAATTAAGAGAGAGAAAGAGTCTTCCTCTATAATTAGGTATTAGGGTATATCATTCCCAATATCCATAGTTTATACTCCATGTTTATTATGCAACATATTACTATGTTAAATTTTTAGATATAACACATCATATTATGCAACTCACAAGTTGCTTCATTATAAGGAAAATTGAACTAATTCCCATTATCCATCTTATCAAAGATAACAAGATAAGCATGACATAATATAAATGATATCAACAAGATGGAACTTTCATCTTCTTTATAAAAGTAAAAGATAATTTACACAACCAATGCAAATAAATCACAACTTGCAATTCATCATTACAACTTATAAAATTTACAAAACTATGCACTTTAGGCATACTGCATAACAATAGCCTTCATTCTATAAAGTATACAACTTTTCTTTTACAATTCAACAAAATAATGAATTAGAATTCTTTACTAAGAATTAGACATATATCAGCCAATGCATCATATAATTTTTTTCCTTCTTTTACCACTTAAGTCATCCATCTGCAAAAATAGCTAGCATGGGTTAGTTCAATGAACTGAGCATGATAAGCACTAATCATTAAAATGAAGTGCATTCCACTAATTGTTTCATTAAAGCAACACTAGCTTTTAATGAGACAAATAAAACATCATACGATCAACATAAGTGATAACAAATAGAAAGGAAGTTCATTAATAAATCTAGATCAACTTTAAAGAGAAAAGCAGAATATAATAAACAATATCTACCTAAGATCTTAAAGTTCTAATAATTCTATCAATGGCTTGTAAACAACAATATATCTTGCCATCCCATTGTCTCATAATTCTATCCTAATAGAATACCATGATTATCTTTTCTAAGAGAAATACTTAATGTATACAACATGGTTCCTTCAAGGATGATTCATCTAAATTATAAGGAATAAAAAGAACCATTATATACCCTGCCCAAACCTATAACATCAGAAAAACAAACCAGATTATAACATGAGTTACCTGTTCCTTTCCGAGATAACAATATTGCACATTCAATCATTAGAATATACATCAAACAGAATTCCATAACCAAACAAGAAGGTAAGGAAAACCATAACAGTCCAACTGCAACTCCAATTCCAACTTTCCATGTAGAAATTATCAATCAAAGATCAAAAACAATGTTCACAAACAAAGCAGCCCCGAAGAGGAGTTAATCTCTACTCAAGTTCTTCACAAAGGATAAAGAGTACAAGAGACAAACCTACTCCTTTCCATATAAACTAGGAAAGACTAGTCAACAACATCAAACCCATAAGTATCAATGTACTTAACAGTAGAACCTTCCTGCTACTAGCTCTCAACATTATTTCAATCAATGATTCAAACAAGGTAGACCAACAGGTCAAGAGAAATCACTATTTCAAATGGAATCGAGTACAAAAAAGTTCAAACATTGAGCCTATCCAAGGATAGAGAAAAGTCACTCTACTAAGGAAAGGTCCATTTAATAAATCATTTCATACAACTAAACAAAAGGAGTTCCAATTTCAATTTAAATCAGTTGAAAGCATACTATGAGACCTGAACCAATATACTACTCATAAAAGAATACATACATATATATATATATATATATATATATATATATATATATATTTTATTTCTCAAAGAGAAATCAAAGTCTTATTCACTGTATCATTTGAGAATAACATCCCAAGACAACAAACAATAAGGTTCAAAGTTACCTACGATCCAAGGACCGAGAGTTACAAATGCCTCTCCATGAAATACAAAAGGTAAGTAGTTCGTAATTAAAAATAATAAAACTCAATACAACTGAACAGAGAAGGAATCCTTCCTAATAGGTAATATCCCAAATCTTCCACTAAGACCCAATTTTATTCAAAGAGACAGAATAGAGAGAAAGAACCAGAAACATTTTAGTTAGAAGATGTCTTAATCATAATTCCCAAGCAATAGGAACAAAATTCAAAACAAAACTCTCACATCCACAAAATCGTGACAGAGGTGACTTAGCTTCAACAAAATAGTCAACCCAGAACATGGGTTTCCTCAAGACAAAGGGGAAAGAACATCCCATTCTATTCTCACACAAATACCATCTCAAGGGAGTCGTTATAGTCAAAGAAAAACAGAAGTTCAACATTCCTTAAGATGTTTCCAGTTCCAAATCTCAAGAGATTTCAAACAACTCAAACAAGCTTTCACCCAGTCTCTTGGTGAGTGAGTTGCTAAAAATAAAGAGTTATAAGCTAAACCTTTTACAAAAGAATAACCCAATACAAAAATTCCTAAACATAATCGAATATATCGACCCAAAAATAAGCTCATAACACTCAAGTGTTAAATCAGAGTTCAGTGTCGAACCCAAGCTTCACACACAAATGTTCAGAACTACACTAGCAAAATAATGTGAGTATAATGATAAATATGAAATCCATGTAACAGTTTAGTAATACATAAGTTTCCAAAATAGTGGTTCTATTTAAAAGAAGCTCCAACTCAATCTTATTCAAAACACAAGGTTCCAACACAAGTCTGCATCCAAAGAATGCAACCTAGAAGCAAAATCAAACAAAACTCAAGTTTCCCTTAAGCTCAGATCCATATATTTCCATGACAGTCATTTCAAAGCTACATAACTTCGAATACAAGATCAAGAGAGAAAAAAAGATACAAAACAAGTTTCTAATACCATTTTTACTTGCATGCAGGTCATAAAACTAGCACACAAAGCCAGTTTCCAAAAAACTCTATTAAGCCATAGCTTCATATCCAACACATAAGAATTCACCAAACCCAGCAAGAAAAAATAACCAGACAAACATGAAAACATGAATCTCATGAGAGCAGAGTTGTTCTAATGAATCATTTAGAAGAACGCAAAGAATTTTAATAGTTAGATCCTATCATGCCTGATAGTTCTTCCACCAAATCGAAGGAGACTTCCAATCAAGCTTCCAACTCTTTTTCTCCTCCAAGAAAGATCAACAATCAAACATCTCTTCCTCCTATGCCTCAAATACTTTCCTTCGATCAAAAATAGACCAAAGAAACCAAAAATAGCTTTGAAGTGAAGGTCGAACTGTTAGTTCAAAGAACCAGTTAGCTCCATGCAGAGAAAAATCCACCATGCATGCAAAACCAAATGACCTCCAACAAACCTACCTTCTAAGTTTCCAAGACGGTTTGCACACAAAGACCGAGGCTCATAAATTTCATAAATGCCATTCAATCCAAAATTCCCGATTATCTTTCCTTGCCATTGCCTCCTAAATCTGAAAATTCCAATTCAACACAAAAATACAATTCCATCTATTAGTGGAGCTTCCACATAGGCCTCCACCAAGTCTACTAGCCCCCTGCCAAATCTAGTAGTACTTCATCATTTAAACCCTTTCAAATCATTTAAATGCCATTGGAACCGTCGCCCTTGTGTCATGCGACCCCCTTTAGGTTCCCTTTAATAGTTTAGGTTAGATTCAAATAGACTTAGGTTAGTTTAACAATTACTAACATAGGTCTTAGAACATTAGCCATTAGAATTCCCACCTTAGGTTAGGTTCAATTCATAACCCTTTAGTTATTAGGTAATAGCTAAAATAGCCTAGTATCACTTTAGTAACCCTTCCCTTATTTTCTTAGCATAACGCTTAGGTTAGGTCACTAACCCAACAATAGAATAAGAGGCTTAGGTTAGAACAAAGATTCAAATAAGTAAACATAGCTAGGACATAGTTGTTCTTACCTAGCTTAGGTTACCGTTAGGATAGTCCTTAGATTTTTAGGACTCTAAACTTCTCCTTAGAGAATTGAATTTTTCTTAAGTCCTTAATGTCCTACCAAGATCAATCACCAAAGACCCAGGCAAAAACATACAGCTGAATGAAAACACGTTGAAACAAGACCAAGAATTAGTATCATACAAAATTTAGTCTTCTATGTCCCTTAAACTACTTGAATGTCAATTTTACCATTCAGTATATGAAGAAGACTTGAAACATTCCTTGGATCATTGAAATTGATCCAAGGATGAGTCAAAAGAAGAAATAAGTCTGCAACTCTTAAAACCAAATTGCAGCTCATCTTTCCAAAGTGAAAATGAATTCTTGATAACCATATAATTTCAGTCTAATGATTTTTAAGAACAAAAATATTTATCCTTATCAAGCATGATCTTCAAGAGTCAAAAGAACACATCTTTATCTAGAAAATCACATGTCAACACTTGAATGCAAAAGAGGAATATATCAGTTGTCGAGGATGTTCAAATCATAAGTTTAAGAAAGAATCATGTAGAGGAAACACCATCCGTAACCTCTTTCTAGGAGCTTAGCACAACCGTAGAGAGAACTGGTACCTTAGACTAACACAAATCCCATCTCGAAAACACCCTTAGAAACTCATTCTTTTCTTGTGGCTATGGGGATGGTGTTGGTGGTTTTCACAATTCTCCTATAAGGATAAAATGACAAACAAGTCATAATGGGTTTGAACATACCACCATTTATGCACTAGATCCAATCACGCTTGGTCAAGAGTACTACTAGGATGGGTCACCTCTCGAGAAGTCCCAGTGTCACCCTTTTTGGATTTTACTAAGTACTGTATGAACTTGCATCAAGATTTTGTATGAGCTTGCCTCGATATGGAGCTGAGATTTCCTCTAAAATCACATCACACTCCCCAGACTTGCGTCAAAATCACCATGAGTTTCTTTCTCACCAACATCCCTAATGAAAAAAGAAACCCCATATGAGAAACCTATATTTTGTATTCAACAAAGAACACATTTAGGAAGGAGCATGTAAAGGCAACATAATTTTTAACCTCCTTCTCGAAAAGTTTTCCACTAAGATTTTGTCGAGCTTGACTTTGAGCACACAAACTGACTCACCTCTTAGCTTGTTCTAAGACCTTACGAGATATCACACCAAACTCACCTTTGAGCTCTTATCATACTTGCCTTTGATCACGTGTCAATAAAATGAAGATATTACCTTCGAGAAATCATTGCACTCACGTTAAGCTCACATTGTACTTGTTATCCAAAATGTGCCCCTTACTCATAATTTTTTGCTTTTCAGAGCACTCAAAACTTCTGGAAATGGCACCATTAGATAGAGATTTTTCTCACTTTCCAGAAAGGTAAAGTTTTCCTCCTAACTCCACGTATTTTTGAAGTTATGGCTCGGGGGAGATTTTGTGAGAAAATTTCCCTGAAAGGCCTCGTAGCCAATAAGATGAGGCCACGTGTCCTTGGAAGGGCAGAGGGCGGAGGTAAACTTGGATTCTTTACCAAGTGATTTGGCAAGTTTTCAAAAGGAATATTTTACCCCGAAGGCCCACCGACGAATTGGATGTTGCCACGTGTCCAAGGGGAAGAAATTGGAATTTTTTTCTAAGGGTTGATCCAAGCAAAATTTTTGATGCTAGGCCCGCATCGAATCATATTGTGCCATGTGTCTCTAGAGGAAAGGGGGTGGCAGAGGGTGGAGTAAAAATAGAAAATTTGACTAAGTGATTGGTGCCATGGAAAAATCTCAAGGAAAGGCCCACACCCAATCACGTTATGCCACGTGTCCTAAGGCATCGGAAAGTAGAGGGCGGAGGAAAGATTGGAAATTTGGAAAAGGAGATCGGTGAGGGCACAATGTTAAATTTTTCCCCAAGATCCATAGCTAATGAGGACAGGCCATGTGTCCCCAGGGGTCGAGCTTGAACGTAGGGAGAGATTGGGATTTTTTCCCAAAGGTTAAATCAAAAGAAAAAATGTTTGCCCCCAAGGCCCGCATCCAATGGGAGCTCGCCACGTGTCCTAGACCGGCGGGAAGTGGGGGAAAGTTGGGAATTTTTCCCAAAGAAAAGTCGAAGGAAATATTGAAAGGAAAAGTCCGCCCCTAAACGCGAGCCAATGGGAACTTGCCACGTGTCCACGTGGTGATAAAATGGAGAAGGCAGGCCCGCAGGGAAAAATGACAAAGAAAGCCTCAGCCATCAATGGGGTTTCACCACGTGTCTGAGTCAGAAAAATGGTCAACAGTGACGCAAAATTTAAGGGGAGACGCCCACGGTGAATCACATCTTGCCACGTGTCCTCAGTTCATCGGCCGGCGAAGAATTTTTGGAAAATTTTCCATAGGCCAAAACGGTGGAAAATGAAGCTCAGAAGGCCCGCATCCAATCAGAACGTGCCACATGGCACCAGATCGGTGGAGCATGGGGATTTTTGAGGAAAATTCCCAAATGCAAAAAGTGGTAAAATTTCAAATTTTTGGCCCGCCAACCCATTTTGGCCCTATTTTGCCCTAAATTTTCAAATGGCCATAACTTTCGATCCAGAGCTTGGTTTTTCGTTTTCTTTATATCAACAGAAAGATGGTGAAATTATCTACAAGATTCTGGGCTCAATTTTTGATTTTGATGGAGTTTGGAGAGATAAAATTTAAAAATTCCTCTGGCACGTGGTAATGAGCAGAAATGACGTTTCAACCACCATTTTTAATGAAGAATGGCTCACATTCTCTCCCAGCATGGCGAAAAATGTCAGGGAATGGACCTGTAAGGATGCCCATGTTGTTTTATTGTGTTTTTGGTTGGTGGTTGAAGCTCTCCCACATTTTCCCGCATTTCTCTCTCTTGGGCTCGTTTTTGCATTGTAAAAGCCAAATTTGGCTCTTTTTTTAAAAGGTTGAACATTTTTCATGTATTACAGATCCCTTTTTCACCTTAAAAATTGATTTTGTGGAATATCAGACCTCTTCCAAGACTGCAACTTGTTTTTGCCTCTCAGATGTTGTAATGCATGTGTTTTTGATGTTGGAAATGACAATGCAAGCTCTGTGAATGAGTTCCAATCCTCTGTTTGTGTTGTTTGCTTCATTTCTAACCTTTCATTACATTTTATCAGTTTTTGCATGATGTTTGTTACATTTCTATGACCTGTGTCTATTTGCAGAAGTAAATAATGTTCACCATTCCTTTGGTGCATCACCTTATTAGCATTAGTTTCAAGTTTTTTACATTCTCTATCTCTGTCCCCTTGGAATTTAGAGTAGGATCTTAAATTCAAAACCTCTGCAACTTGCAAGTAATACACCTAATCAAAGGAGTTGAGGAACCAACCTCTAATCTGGAGATTCTTTTCCCATTTTTACAAGTCCCACACTTGGGGAAAAGATTCAATGTTGTGCAATCACACTGGATGTCCAAAGTGTCAAACTAGAAATCTAATCAACATCCAGGGGTGTTGCTGATTTGCACCAACAGCTTTTACGCCCGATGGGACCTTAGAGATTTTCATCTTCATTACAACAAAATTGATGTGCATTTGTTGCAATTTTCTTTCTTAAAAGAGCCCTAAATTAAACATCTGGTGACTCCAAGGAAGAAGAATCGGCTGGTTTTAGCAGTGAAGACCTGAAAACTCATGAGAAGAATCACCACAAGGTGAAGAGTTGGAGAAGAAGAGGTGTTGTTTGAGTATCTACACTTATCTCCAAGAAGAAGGAAAAGAGGGAGGAGAATTCAAAGGTCTCCATCTCCACCAAACAGAACTCTATCAACTTCTCCACCCGGTAGGCCTTTCATTCAATCAACAAGGGTTCTAAGGCCAATCAGAATGGCACAACACAACCCCTATGTCAATTTCATTAGTAGTAGCCCACTTTCTCTCAATGCACAAAATCCAATCCCAGTTGTAGCATTGAAGAACATCCCATACTTTACTAGAGAAAATTAGACCACTCCTGGTGATCATGTCAAGGATATTGCTAATATTTGTGCAATCCATGAGATTAATGAGATGCAAGTTATTGTCAAACTACTGACATCTTCATTCAAAGGGAAAGCTTTGCAATGGTTCAGGAGTCTTGCCTTAGGTTCTATCCAAAATTGGAACCAGCTATGTATAGCCCTCCATGAGCAGTTTGGAGAAAAGGGAGATAACTTGTCCCTTTTGGAACAATTGACAACCATCAAGAGAGCTCCCAATGAGCAGCTGACTGACTTCAACTTCAGATTTCAAATGACTTGGGAGAGAATTCCAGTGGTAGTAAGGCCAGCAGCAGAAGGTGCTTTTCTATATTACCTTAAAGCTTTAAATTCTGATATTTCTATGTTAATTCAATCCATGGGAGGCACAACTATCCCTGTTGCTTATAGCATTGCCATTAGAGCTGAAAATTGTTTGATTCAAGCTGGCAAGCTAGCTCCTAGGCCTCCAATGCCATTGTATCCAAGTTTAGAGAGCCCAAGTACTAGTCAAGTGCCTAGTTTAGCTCCTATTCCTACTCCTAGAAATCAGAATTCAAGTGAAGCTTCTACTTCATCTTCTAGTGCCTCAAATGAACTTCAAGAAGTCATCAAGCAATTGCAAAATCTAGGTAATGAGCTGGTTACACTCAAGAGGTAGCAAGCCCAAGGTTTTAGACCTTCTTTCCAGCCTCAAGCTCAGCCTAATAGGCAGCCATACCAGCCTCAAATACCACCCAATCGAGTTGCAAATAAAAATAAAAAACAAGACCTCCCCTTGCCAATGACCATTTCAGTCCTATAATCCCAATGTTACATCTACCTCTAAAGCAATAGTGCCAATGCAAAACAACATAGCTCAAGAGTATGATTGGTGTTTCCCATGCAATGAACCTCACAACTAGTCTATGTGTTTCAACGGTGCCTTAAATCAAGCATTAATGGTGACTACAACTGGTGTGGAGGGTGAAGGTAGTCAAGGAAATAACCAACAACAAGAAACATTCTAGCAACAATCAGCTCCAAATGATACCACACTTGTAAACTGGCAGGCAGAAGATTTTTGTGGCATGAAACAAACAATCTCGTAAAGTGTTGCAGCCAACACAAGGTCAAAAAGGAGAAATTTGGGTGAAGAACAACCATTGGCTCCAAGTAATCGACAACCTTCTATCACTCCACCAATTATTGGTAAACAAAATGTAGTTCCAAACACACAAGGGCTGCCTAAAACAACTCCTAGGCCAACTCAAATGCCAGTTGTTGCTGCCCATATGCAAGGAATGAATGTGTAGGCCAAGGGACAGTAGAGAGATTCTTCATCTCCATTCAATATCATTGATCAGATGAAGAAGACAAATGTAAACATATCAATGTGGGAATCACTATCCATCTTAGGCCAAAGAGATTTTCTACAAGATGCCATGAAGGACTGGTCAACTTCAAATCAGCAAGTCCAAATGCGGGAGAAGCTGCTCACAAATGCTACACTAGAGGGAATCATGGAGGACAATAGGGTAAAATTTTAAATCCACCTCCACTCTATGTTTCATTGATCATTGGAAACCATTTAGTACACAACTGCATGATTGATTCCGGGGCAAGTAGTTTAGTAATGCCCAAGCAAATAGCTGATCAGTTGGGAATTCAATATGAAGTCATATCCAAAGGGGTAGTGCAATTGGATGGGACAACAATAACAACAGTTGGAGTGATAAAAACTTGAGTCTTACTTTACATGCATGCCCCAACGTTGTTGTTTTGCAAGATGTCTCGGTAATAGACCTTCCACCACTCTTTGCCCTATGTCTGTCAAGGGATTTCACAGCCAAGATTAGAGGTTACTTATCTGCTGATTGGTCACACATGTTGTTCAGAACAAGATATGGAACTAAAGCCACAATCAGATTTGAGCCTATTGTAAACTTTCACATTGAGCCTTACACTCCAAGCCAAATAAATACCAATTGTTCAGCGTTTGATCAAGAGGATTATCTAAGCACTGATGAAGCTGACACCAAGGTTGGAAGTATCCCAAATCTAACTCTTGATGAATGGGAAAACAAGGTGCATGCTTTTGATCCTTATCAATAAATAGAATAATCTGAGCTAGGAGTCTATTGCATGCATGAAGAAAATCAGCCTATCCCTAGCATCACCAAGCCAAACCATAAGGATGAAAATGAGGCATTGCGGTTTTTTTGATGGATCAAGGAGCGTAAAAGGTGTAGGAGGGGAGCTATGATTGTTTCACCTCAAGGAGCTAAGTATTATTTGGATTTTAGATTTATGTTTGCATTCTCTAATAACACTGTTGAATATGAAGCTTTGATACAAGGATTGCATTGGTCAATCAAGAGAGGAATAAAGAACTTGCAAGTCTTTGGTGACAGTGAGTTGATTGTCAACCAAGTTAAGGGGTAGCATGCTTTGTCAAGAATGATCTACTCAAGTGTTACAAAAATAGGGTGTGGGACCTCATTGAAGATTTTAAGGGCTTTGGCATCAAATCCATTCCTAGAAAAGAGAACTAAGCTATTGACAGGCTTGCAGAAGTTGGGGCAGCCTTTGAAATTGTTGAAAGCATCCAAAAGGACAAGGTATAACCAAAAATCTGTGTGATTGTAAGGCCTTCATTGCTAGATAACAATGTAAGTTGGCAATTTTTTGAAAATGATCAACAAATCATTTATTTCTTACAAGAAGAGGTTGAGTTCTCAGCCAAAAATTAGGAAAAGTTGGAGCAGAAATATGGTGACCAAGTGGTACAACTGAGAACCAACAAACTACCAAAGGGACTTATTACTTTGGAGTCCATTTTCAATCCTAATGATCAGTTTAGGAAGGAGAAAGCAAACATCCAAGTCAAGGGAGAAGATTTAGTTTCCATCTTGGTGGAAGAAGGCAAATCACTCCAAGTTGGTAAAGTGACAACTGAGAAAGAAAGGTATGAGTTCATACAACTTTGTCAAGAATTCTCTGATGTGTTTTCTTGGAGATATGAAGATTTGAAAGGTTTCAATCTTGAGTTAGCTCAACACACCATTGAATTGGATCCAAGTACTAAACCCATCAGGAAAAAACAAAGGCCAGTCAATCCACACATGGAGCCTCTCATGAGAAAAGAATTGAATAAGTTGATAGAGTCAAGTATCATATTCCCTATCAAGCATTCTAGTTGGGTGGCCAAATTGGTTCCAGTTAGAAAGAAGAGTGGAGAAATCAGATTGTGTGTTGACTTTAGAGATTTGAAGAGAGCGTCTCTCAAGGATCATTATCCACTTCCTTCTATGGAGCAGATTTTACAAGTTGTTGGCTCTGAGAGGTTTTCATTACTTGATGGCTATTCATGGTACAATCAGAATATGGTGAAAGAAGAGGATCAGTTCAAGACATCCTTTACAACCAAATGGGGAACTTATGCATATAGGATAATGCCATTTTGGCTGTCCAACACTGGAGCTACCTTCCAAAGAGCAATGGACATGGCTTTCAAGGATTTTGATTAAAAACATGATGTTGATATATCTTGATGATATCACTGTTTTTCAAAAATGCAGCAGACCATCTCTTTCATTTGAGACAAGTGTTCCAAAGATGCGAGAAGGTTTGGAGTATCCTAAAAATTGTATTTTTCTAGCCCATGAAGGAAAGCTCCTTGGCCACATTGTCTCCAAAGAAGGATTAGCAATTGATCTAGAAAGAGTTGAAGCCATAAGATCAATACCATTTCCTAGCCACAAGAAGGCCCTTCAAAGTTTCTTAGGAAGAATAAATTTTGTTCAGAGGTTTGTCCAAAATTTTGTAGCCCTAGTCAATCTTGTCACCAAGATGTTAAAGAAAAGCATGGCTTTCAAATGGAAAATAGAAGGAAAGGAAAGTTTTGAAACAATCAAAGAAGCCATCTCTCAAGCCCCAACTCTCATTAACCTGGATTTCTCCAAGATTTCATCCTCTATGCATTTGGGGGTGATGATACTATTTCTGCAATTTTGGTATAGTAGAACAAAGACAATGATGAGCAGCCAATTTCTTTCTTCAGCCAAATCCTGGAGGACTATGAGGTGAGATATTCTTTCATTGAGAAGCATGTTCTTACAGTAATGAGGAGCTTGAATAAATTCAAGCATCTAGTTTCAAACAACAAGGTTCAATTGCTAGTTTCTCATGTGGGAGTTAAAGACTTCCTCCTTAACAAAGACCTGAATAAAAAGAGAGCAGGATGGATTACTCATGTCATGCGGTATGACATTGAGATCAAAGTCACCAAGTTGGTTAGAGGAAAAGGATTGTGTGAGCACCTAGTCTTGAACAAATGCAAGGAAGCATGCAATGAGAAGGAGGTTGTTTTGGCGTTGCAAGAAAACCATGAGCAAGGAAGCACTCAAGAGGAAAATAATGGTGTCCTCACTCCTTGTTGGACCCAAGACATAATGCACTTCCTAAGAATAGGTCCATTCCCTCCAGAGATGAACAAGACCAAAAGAAGACAATTCAGATTGCAGCTATCCATATGCCCTTATTGATGGTGTTTTGTTCAAAAGGATGTGAATGGAGTGTTGCTTTGAGATGCATTGATCCAAATCAGATTCACGGGGTGTTGGAAGACTTCCATGGTGGATCAGCCGGTGGTCATTTTACACCGAGAGTGACTGCTCTAAAGATCATGAGAGCTGGCTATTATTGGCCCAATATTTTCAAGTGATTATTATGCATGGATCAAGAGGTGCAAGAATTGCGCATTCTTCATGGCTAAGGAGAGACTAGCTGCCCTTCCATTGCATCCAATTTCAGTTGACCAACCATTTATGCAATGGGGTTTGGACTTCATTATAGTCATTAATCCAAATTCAAGCCAAGGACACAAATGGATTCTAATAGCAACAGATTACTTCACCAAGTGGATTAAAGCAGTAGCACTCAAGGAAGCAAATGAATCTAGCATCCTGGACTTCTATGAGGGAATAACAACCAGATTTGGCATACTTGCTACAATAATATCAGATAATGCATTGGCATTCATTGGGTCCAAGGTAATTGAATGGGTTGTCAAGAATGGGATCTACCTAAGCACTTCATCAAATTATTACCCTCGGGGTAATGGCCAGGCTGAATCTACAAACAAGAACTTTTTAAGGATCATTAGGAGGACTCTTGATGAAAATCAAAGGTCTTGGCATACTAAGTTGAAATAAACCTTATGGGCTGATAGGATAACTCCTAAAAGATCTACAGGTAACTCCCCATTCAAGCTTGTTTATGGAAGAGAGGAAATTTTGCCCATGTCACTTAAGTTGCCAACATTGGAACTCATGAAACAGTTGGAGTTGTTGGAGTTTGAGCCCATGGAGGTTAGATATGTAGAATTGATGGAGCTCTAAGAAATCAGAAATCAAGCATCCCAAGAAATGGAGAAGGATCAAGATTTGATCAAGAAGACCTTCGATAGGAAGGACAAGGATAGATCTTTCCAAGTTGGATATCTAGTGTTAAAATGGGATGCGAGATAGAGCAAAACCGGAAAACATTCAAAATTTGATGCCATTTGGAGTGGCCCATACATGGTCACAAAGTTTAAGGACAACAATGGTTTCAATTTTCTTCATTAGATGGCAAGAATTGTAGATTCCAGTCAATGGAATCCATCTAAAGCATTGCTACTGAAGGGAATTCTCCACCTTGTACATATTAGCTTAGGTTTTCATTCCTCCAAGTGCTTGTGCACATTGTTTTGTTGTAGATTAGCTTTGCTTTCCCTAAGTGCTTTGGCACAAGCTTGCTGTCTAGAAATGTGTTTTGCAGGCCTTGCTCCAATCAGATGGCATCCTACCTTCCATCTTCCTCCTCGCAGTGTTCTAATCAATTGGGGTACCAAGCAGAGAATTTGATGACTCCATGCCCAATGGATTGTTTCAGGCAACTGGTAACTTCATCCAACAGGTAGATGACCCCTTTGAGTCGCCAAAATTGTTATCCAAAATGTGCCCCTTGCTCATTTTGTGGCTAACTCCCTTTATTCTTCCCTCTCTTGTGCCTCAGTCATATTTTTTTCTTTTCAAGCACTCAAAACTTTTGGAAATGGCACCATTGGATAGAGTTTTTTCTCAGCTTTCCAAAAAGGTAAAGTTTTCCTCCTAACTCAACGTATTTTTGAAGTTATGGCTCGGCAGAGATTTTGTGGGAAATTTTCCCCTGAAAGGCCCACCCGAATAAGACAAGGCCACGTGTCCTTGGAAGGGCAACAGCAGAGGTAAACTTGGATTCTTTACCAAGTGATTCGACAAGTTTTCAAAAGGAATATTTTTCCCTGAAGGCCCACCGACCAATTGGATGTTTCCACATGTCCAAGGGGAAGAAATCGGAAATTTTTCTAAGGGTTGATCCAAGAAAAAATTTTGATGCTAGGCCCGCATCGAATCATATTGTGCCACGTGTCTCTAGAGGAAAGGGGGTGGTGGAGGGCAGAGTAAAAATAGAAAATTTTACTAAGTGATTGGTGCCATGGAAAAATCTCAAGGAAAGGCCCGCGCCCAATCACGTTATGCCACGTGTCCTAAGGCATCGGACCGGTGGAGGGCAAAGGAAAGATTGGAAATTTGGAAAAGGAGATCGGTGAGGGTGCAATGTTAAATTTTTCCCCCAAGATCTGTAGCTAATGAGGACAGGCCACGTGTCCCGGGGTCGGAGCTTCGGAACGTGGGGAGAGATTGGGATTTTTTCCTAAAGGTTAAATCAAAAGAAAAAATGTTTGCCCCCAAAGCCCGTGTCGAATGGGAGCGCAAGCCATGTGTCCCAGGCATCGGCGGAAGTGGGGAAAGTTGGGAATTTTTCCCAAAGAAAATTCAAAGGAAATATTGAAGGAAAATTCCGCCCCCTAAACGCGAGCCAATGGAACTTGCCACGTGTCCACGTGGCGATAAAATGGAGAAGGTAGGCTGCAGGGAAAAATGATAGAAAAGCCCGCAACAATTGGGGTTTTGCCACGTGTCCAAGTCAGAAAAATGGTCAACAATGACAGAAAATTTAAGGGGAGACGCCCGCGGTGAATCACATCTTGCCACGTGTCCTCAATTCATCGGCCCAGTGGAGAATTTTTGGAAAATTTTCCAAAGGCCAAAATGGTGGAAAATGAAGCGCAGAAGGCCCACATCCAATCAGAATGTGCCACATGGCACCAGATCGGTGGAGCGTGGGGATTTTTGGGGAAATTTTCCCAAATGCAAAAAGTGGGAAAATTTCAAATTTTTGGCCCACCAACTGTTTTGGCCCTGTTTTGCCCTAAATTTTCAAATGGCCATAACTTTCGATCCAGAGCTCAGTTTTTCATGTTATTTATATCAACGGAAAAGCTGGTGAAATTCTCTACAAGATTCTAGGTTCAATTTTTATTTTTATTTATTTTGGAGAGATAAAATTTAAAAACACCTCTGGCACGTGGTAATGAGCAGAAATGATGTTTCAACCACCATTTTTAATGAAGAATGGCTCTCATTCTCTCCCAAAGATGGAAAAAAATGTCGGGAATGGACTGTAAGGATGCCCATGCTTTGTTTTATTACATTTTTGGTTGGTAGTTGAAGCTCTCCCACATTTTCCCATGTTTCTCTCTCCTAGGCTATTTTTTTGCATGGTAAAAGCCGATTTGGCTCTTTTTTAAAAAAGGTTGAACATTTTTCATGTATTGCAGGCTCCCTTTTTCACCTTGAAAAGTGATTTTGTGGAATATCAAACCTCTTCCAAGACTGCAACCTATTTTTACCTCTCATATGTTGTAATGCATGTTTTTTGATGTTGGAAATGACAATGCAAGCTCTGTGAATGAGTTCCAATCCTCTGTTTGTGTTGTTTGCTTCATTTCTGACCTTTCATTACATTTTATCAGTTTGTGCATGATGTTTGTTGCATTTCTATGACCTGTGTCTATTTGCAGAAGTAAAGAATGTTCACCATTCCTTTGGTGCATCACCTTATTAGCATTAGTTTTAGTTTTTTGCATTCTCTATCTCTGTCCCCTTGGAATTTAGAGTAGGATCTTGAATTCAAAACCTCTGCAACTTGCAAGTAATACACCTGATCAGAGGAGTTGAGGAACTAGCCTCCAATCTAGAGATTCTTTTCCCATTTTTGCAAGTCCCACACTTAGGGAAAAGATTCAATGTTGTGCAATCACACTAGATGTCCAAAGTGTCAAACTAGAACTCTCACAAACATCCAGGGGTACTTTGCTGATTTACACCAACAGTTTTGCACACCCGGTGGGATCTTAGAGGTCTTCATATTCATTGCAACAAAATGGATGTGCATTTGTTGTAGTTTTCTTACTTAAAAGAGCCCTAAATTACACATCTGGCGACTCCAAGGAAGAAGAATCAGCTGGTTTTAGTAGTGCAGACCTGAAAACTCATGAGAAGAATCACCACAAGGTCAAGAGTTGGAGAAGAAGAGGTGTTGTTTGAGTATCTGCAGTTATCTCCAAGAAGAAGGCAAAGAGGGAGGAGAATTCAAAGGTCTCCATCTCCACCAAACAAAAATCTATCAACTCATCCACCCGGTAGGCCTTTCATTCAATCAACAAGGGTTCTAAGGCCAATTAGAATGGCACAACACAACCCCTATGTCAATTTCACTCGCGATAGCCACTTTTCTCTCAATGCATAGAATCCAATCCCGGTTGCGGCATTGAAGAACATCCCATACTTTACCGGAGAAAATCGACCACTCACGGGGATCGTGTCAAGGATATTGCTGATATTTGTGCAATCCATGAGATTAATGAGATGCAAGTTAATGTCAAACTACTTTGGAATATTTATTCAAAGGGAAAGCTTTGCAATTGTTCAGAGTCTTGCCTTAGGTTCTATCCAAAATTGGAACCATCTATGTATAGCCCTCCATGACCAGTTTGGAGAAAAGGAGATAACTTGTCCCTTTTAGAACAATTGACAACCATCAAGAGAGCTCCCAATGAGCAACTAACTGACTTCAACTTCAGATTTCAAATGGCTTGGGAGAGAATTCCAATGGCATAAGGCTAGCAGTTCGAAGGTGCTTTTCTATATTACCTTAAAGCTTTAAATTCTGATATATCTATGTTAATTCAATCCATGGGAGGCACAACTATCCCTGTTGCTTATAGCATTGCCATTAGAGCTAAAAATTGTTTGATTCAAGGTGTGCTAGCTCCTAGGCCTCCAATGCATGCAAAAGTCAAGATAGGTTTTTCGACTTAGCTATATTTAGTGTTCTAGGTAGCACACGAGAAAATCGCTACTGTATAGCATTAGAAGTGAATAAGGTGCCAACTTTGGCAGCTATATGGTCAAGAAAGGAATATTCCATACATGTGTTGGAAGGATCTAGAAATCATTGCAAAGACATCATTGCAAAGAGTGGAGAATATGGCTATATATAGATATGCTCGAGTAGAAGAAAGAGGATCGAAGAAAGGGATCGCATCATATAATGTGTGATAGGCAAAGCTCTGCAGATTAATGAAGGATACTTTGGGTTTGGATTAGGAGAACCGCAAGAGTGATTACATATTTAGAGGGATGGGTCTCAGTAACCAATTTTTAATGTGCATAGTTTAGGTTCTGATGCATGAATCGAGCTATATTTTTCTATTGGTATGTTATGGCCTTAATGAATGTAATGTGGTTATTGATCTTGTTAACATGAATATAAGGATTTTTTCTAAAGAATATATGTTTTTCATGAGCATAAACCTAGTGTAATTTCCTTTGTGTTATGAATCAGTTCTATATTCTTTTGATACTTCTCTTTTGTTATCTGAATGGATGCATTGATATGATAACTCATCCTAAGCTCTTAGAATGAATGCATGGTTCTTTTCTTTCTTGTATCTAAATATATCATAAATGATGTATTCTCACACAACTCACATAAAGGAGGGGTTCGACACTGCGCGTGCCTCGGGTGAATGCCCCAAATACCCACCGGGTGATAGGTCAACATGCATGGGATTTGACTATTGTTCTAAGGGTATAAAAATGACTACATCTTGGTTCCATGTTGTCGGACCTATTTTTGAAGTTGTTGTGAGAAATGGCATACATCTTGGTTCCTATGATGTGTGATGATAGAACGTCTAGACCTTGGAGAGTGTTGAAGCATGGTTCAAGAGCATAGAGGATGAGTTTTCTCAAAGATTTAGCACTGGACATGAGTTCAATGCATGTAGATGGGTAGAAGAGAACCTATACCATGAGTTGTATGAGACGTTCTTTTGTTGTTTCCAGTAGAACTATATGAATGGATTTCAACATATGCATCCAGATCAAGTGGTACTATAGATCACACGTATAGACCCATGATGATTATCAGAGGCTGCAGGATGCATATTTGACTTGGACACATGCTATCGATCACTGGTGGAAAAGAGTGTTAACCAGTTATACTCTAGAATATGCCATTTCTACGTATTCTTTCCCAGAGGTTGTTGAGTTCAAGTTTCTGAGGGATCCCAGAGGATCATTTTTACATGTTATCCCTTTGGCTATGAATATCTTGATCATTACCCTAAGTTTAGAGGCATTCCTATGGCTGGATAAAATTCTCTAAGCATTGGGTGAGGAAGCTAGGGTGGAGAAAGATGGCAGAGATTGTGGCTGAAAAGAAAGAGAAGAGAGATGACTCAAGTATAGTGAATCTCATGAAAGGGAGATGGCTAGACAACGTGAGGTTACAGGTGTGATGGATCTATGGAGGTAGATGTTGTGGGAAGGAGTTGAGGTTCATGCAGAGGATGTGGAACCTGAGTAGTTTGTGCTACCCCATCTTGGCAAGCGTGGGAGAGAAACCCCTTCAGCTTCTAATGAGAGTTCATCACATGGAGAAAGGAGAGCCATTGGCACACATCTTGAACCCACTATGTGACCAACCCCTAGCACTTGGTTTTAGGATCAAGGAGGAAGTATTTCTAATCCAATTAGTATCAGTGGAAATAATCGATCTACACCTAGGAGATATAATTTCTCATTTAGGGACATCCATGGATGAGCAAACCATTCCCCTATTTGGAGGAATTTTTGAAAAGTTAAAAATACACAAGGTTTGGGTATTCTGAATGGAAGTGGCACATGACACACAACAGGTAGAGGGACAATATCACAAACCATCGATGCCTAGTTCAATGGGACATTGGGACACTAGGCATGACCACTTTAGGCCATTTTCTGGCTACAAGAGGTGGATGTGGTGTATAGGAGCTAGAGGACCTAGTGAACCTAGCATATCTATATGATCTAGTGGGTCACTAGAGGAACATGACCTGTGGATCATTAGATCTAGTGGAGGAGGAAATTGAGGGAACCAAGGCTTTGGATCAGAGGAAAATGGGCCTCAACCACCTCCAAAAGTATTTTTGAGATGTCTTTACACTTACTAGACTACAAAGGTATTGAGGATGCTACAGAGCATGTCCACAAGTGTGAATTACTATGGCGTGTGAAAGGGATCACTACCCCAGAGTGAAAAGCAAGTTATTTTGTAATGACAAAGAAAGGGAGTGCACACATAGGTATTGGTATCAAAAGTATGACCCCCATAAATGGTGGTAGACTACACTACATTAAAGAATGCCTTCCTAATAGAGTTCCATATCCCTGAATTTGAGCAGAAGAGCATCAACACTTTAAGGAGATCCAAACAAGGAATGGCAGAGAGTGTGTGGGAGTATGACTGCATGATTCAAGACTCTCTTGTCAAAACTATCCTATGAAATTCACCCTTCTCAACATGCTCAATGGTTTTTTAGAGGATTGATAACACCATTTAGAAGGGACTATCACACAAGACTTTCACAAACCCACGCAGGCCTTGGAAGCTTCCCTGCACGTCGAGGCTATTACAGCATTATACTAGTGTTAGCCCTTTTGGAGGCTCAAATTGTTGTAATGGCCAAGTAGTTGGAGAAGTTTTCTGTAAAATTAGTGTATGAGGTTCATAGTGGTCTTTGGTGCATAGAATATGAAGTGGAAGGGCATGTAAAGGATAGTTTCCTAGAAAAGTCGGTACGCGCAAATGGTGATAGACTATGAGATTTTCCATGGGGACCATGATGTAAGTAGATGTCCTCTACTACAACGCAATCCATAAGAATGTTTCTTTCTATTGTAAGATATGTACCTCTACGACCCATGATACCAAGGATTGCAGGATGATTGACTAGATTCATGATGTTATTGATCTTGTGTGCGCTAGACTAGTCTTATAAGTAATTCCAAGGATGATGATCATCTCTATGAAAGGGAAAGTAGATGGAGGAGCATGGAAGAGGTTTTCATGGAGGATTTCATGGTTACATAGAATAACTACGGAGGAAGAAGTGAGTTCCCATGAGGAACCTATTATAATTATGGGTCTACAGAGCATTATAAGCGTGAGTGTCTGATGACCTATTATAGTTCTCATGGTGTGAAAGAAACATAAGTATGAGGAGTGCCCTGAGTTTTTTGAGCACATGAGCCAACAACACCAAAATACAAAGGCATTGGGATGGTGAGCATAAAAAGGTCGACCCATAGTGGATGTCAAGAGTGGCACGTGAGTCAGATTAGAACCTGTACTAGGTGACAATGTGGGTGGAGGCCACACACACTAGGGAGATGCCAAGAAAAAAATTGGTTGTTAGGGAAGAAGTGGTACATGGGAAGTATCCATACCCTACTCATCAAAAGGAAGTGTATCAAGAGACTATGGATGTGATTCGAGTTTGCAAGGGGAAATCCAATGTCTAAAGGAGCAGTCAAAGTAGTTGGAGAAAAGGAAGAATGTCGAGGCTCCGTAGAAGGATCTAGATGAGGTCAGGGAAGTGTGTAAAATGTTAAGGTAAGAGAATATTATTCCCTTACTAGGAGAATGGTTATGGGAGAGAAGGTACCACATGCCAGAGAGAGTGAAAAGGCAGGTTTTACATGCAAACCTTCCTCCTCATAGCCTTGACTATGATAAAGAGATTACATTGAATGTAGTTGTTGATGGTTGGCTTCTGAGTAATATCCTCATCAACATAGGAGCGGAGGTCAATGTTCTTACACTTTAGATGCATGGCATCAAATGGGAAGGCCTACATTACAACCATCTTTGAATGTGTTGTATATGGAAAACAAGACAAAGGAAATGCCCATTGAGTCTTGAAAGATGCGGTTATCACTATTCAAGGGGCCAAGTTCACTGGGGACTTTGAAGTCTTGGCACTCACCGAGGTAGATAATTTCCCAGCATTACTTGGGCCCTTGGTGTTATAAGAACAATGTTGACCTATGGTTTAACAAGGGGTATATAAGTTTTGAGAACAAGGAGGAATGGGTCATCATCCCCTTAATAGATGGAAAATCAACCCCCTATACTTGAGCCCTTAGGAGAAGAAGTACTTGACATAATTTATGTGCACTCCATTAGAGACCCTGAGATAATTCATCCCACGAAGGGAGTTATCTAATTTGAAGATGCTCAGTCCTTGAGTGATACCACTAGCATGGCATGTGACAATTGGGTGCATGGGACTTATGAGTTGATTGGGAGATAGTTGAGAGGATCTGTAACAAGGGTAATGAAGGGCATGCTTGGTCAAGCACCTAGGAGGGAAGAAGTTACCAAGTTACTCTGGAGGAGCCAACCCTGATGATTTCTTGCGAGAAATGGAGGCTCAGTGGAAAGATGAGGTCAAGAGAAGAGAGATGTTCAACTATAACCTACTCGGAACTACAACAGCGTGCGCTGGTGGAAACACATCGCGAGAGTCTCCTAGAATGGTGAGGTAAGAGTCACATTTTCGTAAGGTTCTCCAGAAATGTGCCCACTATCATCCAAGACTACCATGGTAAAGAGACCCACCTCATTTCATATCCAAGCTTGTGAGAAGGCCTAGATATGAGGGAACAGAAAGCATTACCACCTTCATTATGGGTGCATAAGTTATATTCCACCTTACAGGGTTGTGCACACGCATGTTATATTCATTCATAGATGCACCGTCAAATATGTAATTAGTAGGAGTTGGGGGTTAATCTCATTCAAGCTTTTGAGTATAGGAGTACAAAGCCATCAGTGGATAAGGCATTACAAGTAGTCAAGTGCCTTACAATGGGAGATAGTGCTATGGTAAGAAGATAGAATACATGAGCTACTAGAGAACCTAGTTTAGAGATATGTTTTGATGAAGAGGAATCAAAGAAATTATAGCTTGAGCATGTGTGCATGGAAAAGGAAAAAGGAAAAATGGTCTATGTGATAGATGGTGAAGAAATGGAAAGTTTGGATGTTAACCATTCTAAGGTATGTGTGAAGTCATGGATAGTGTTGATGAGAGAGCACACACCTACCATGAGCCCTTGAAAACAAAGAAGGTTAACATTGGTTCAAAAGAAGAAAACCTAAGGAAGCTATCATTGGGGATTATTGGTCGAAGAAATAAGTTTCAAGATCATCAATCTATTACGCGAGTTTCAAGATTTATTCCCTCATGGGTACCATGAGCTCAAAGGCATCCACCATTCCTTAGGGGAGATGAGGATCAAGTTGAAGGAAGGTGCATGCACTCGATTCGAAGAGGCCTTATCGATGAATCCAAATTTATGCGTATAGGGTCAAGGAGGAAATAGAAAAGATGATAACATCTAGTATCATTGAGGCTATGGAGGAATCAAATGGATAAGCCCAATGGTCATCAAGTATCAAGAAGGATGGAAGAATAAGGATCTATGTGGACTACAGGGACCTAAATGCAATATGTGTCATCGATCCTTTCCCAACCCCCTTTACTAAAGAAATTAGGAGGAGTAGCTGGGCGCAGGTCTACTCTTTCATGGATGGGTTCTCAGGGTATCACCAAGTCAGGATTGCAAAGGAAGACCAGAAAGAAAAAAGTTTTCCACCACCGATGGGGAAGTTTTTCCTACATGGTTATGCCTTTTGGATTGAAGAATGCACCTATTGTGTTCTCGCATCATGGTACAAGCATTTTAGGACTTCATCCATAAATTTCTTCAAGTTTACCTAGATGACTGGACTATGTATGGGCTGGTAAAAGACCATTGTGACAATTTGAGGCTGATGTTTGAGAGATGTCGGCAGTTGAGGATATCCCTCAACATTAAGAAATGTGTCTTTGTTACTCCATTTGGAACCCTGTTGGGACATATTATATGTAAGGAAGGCTTACTAGTGGATCCCACCAAAGTTGTAGTTATTATGGGATTGGGGGATCCTACTAGTCAAAGCACAATGCATGGATTCCTTGGGACATATGAGGTACTATAGAAATTCATCAAGGGGTATGCCAAGATCACCATGCCCTTGGAGGAATTTCTAAAACACAAGAGTTCCTTTCATTGGGGAGAGGCACAATAGAAGGTATTTGACACTTTGAAGGATAGACTTGTCACTACACCCATACTACATTTTCCTTCTTGGGATAAGCCTTTCCATGTGCATGTTGATGCCTCAGAACAACCATGGGAGCAATACTAGCACAACCTGTGAGGGGATTGTTGATCACCCCTTGTGTTTTGCAAGTAGGAAGTTGACAAAGGAAAACAAATTACACAACTACTGAGCGAAGGCACTCAATGATCTACACACTGCATAAGTTTAGATAGTACCTATTGGCAACACCCTTTATATTCTATACAAACCACATGGCATTGAAATACTTGGTGAACAAGCCCATTTTGCAAGGGCACATATGTCATTGGTCCTATTATTCCAAGAGTTTGAGTTCACGGTGGTTGTAAAACCAGGGAAGAGAAATTCAGGCCTGACCACTTATCAAGGATTGACTCAGGGGAGGATGCAAAAGCATTGAGGATACCATGCCAGATGCACAACTATTTAGGTTGTGGCACATGCCCTCGGACTTGGAAGATATCACAGTATTCTTGAAAACTAGTGTGGCACCAAAAGGGATGAAGGCTCTAGAGAGGAAAAGTTAGCAATATATGCCACACCCTACATGTTGATTAGTGGAGATCTGTATAAGTTAGGATGATGAGGTTCTGCGCCGATGTGTATTGGAACATGAGCATGTGGTAATTATGGAGGAAGCATGGTGGGATTGTAGGAGGACACTATATAGGAAATGCTACCACGGAAGATTCTAATGGTAGGGCTTTGGTGGGAAACCATCTACCAGATTGTATTGAGTTTTGCAAGGCTGTGACCATTTCAATGCTTTGGAAAACCTAGAAAAAGGGATGAAATTCCTTTGTGACAATAGCTCAACGTTGAACCAACCATTTGAAAAATGGGCAATCAACTTTGTAGGGCCAATTTCACCAGCCATGCGAAGGACTGGTTCATGGTATATCATTACTTACACTAATTACTTGACAAGATGGGTAGAAGCAATGCCTACAAAGGATTTCACTACAATGAAAACTGCTAGATTTTTATGGGAGAACATAATCAATAGGTATGGATGTCCTTTAAGCTTGACAAGTGATAGAGGTACACATTTTTTGAATGAAATGGTTAGGATTCTGTTAGCAAAATTTATGGTGGCCCATCACAAGACTACCCCTTATCACCCTCAAGTGAATGGAACTACTAAGGCATTTAACAAAATACTAAGTCACACATTGACCAAGATCTGTGACGTCGGAAAGACAAGATTGGGATGAAAAAGTATCATTCCATTCTATGGGCATACAAGACAACCTACAAAAGGTTGAACAAGGCCACACCATTTCAGTTGGTGTTTGGTGTAGAGGCTATTTTTCCAGTTGAATTCATGTTACCATCATTGTATATAGCATGCGTAGGAGGATTGATGATGAACAAGCACTGGAAGAGAGGATTGATAAGTTGATGCAGTTAGATGAAAGGTGATCACTTGCTAGATGGAGTCAAAGACTAAAAATTAAAAAAAAGGCATGGCATGATCATCATATCAAAACAAAAGTATTTGAGGTTGGGTAGATGGTCTTGTTGTATGATTCCAAGTTTCTGCGCCATCCTAGGGAAGTTGAAAGTCCATTGGTTGGGACCTTACATCATCTCATACATCCTTGATTCAAGCACATGTCAGTTACAAGCTATGATGGGATGAAGTTACCTAGCCATTTCAATGGGAGTAGGTTGAAGCCCTACTATAAATAAGTCTTCTTGTGTTTGTAAATAAGGTAGTATTTCCATTAGTTTTAGGATTTCCCTTTATGCTGCTTTTTATTTTCTTGTGTTTCCCTTTCTCATTTCTTGTTCCTTTCTTTTTGTTTTGTTTTGCACCTTGTGCACCAGTAACCACATTATTTTCTAAGGTTGTGTATACACAGAGGACCGCACATCTATTTTTAGTGTGGGGTGGAGTAGTGCAAAGTAAAGTATAAGCCAATAGTAAAATTTGAATGGCCCAGTAGAAGGAAGCATGTAAGGTTGAGAAAGCATGTGGGGAAATGGTGGATAATGAATTGTGGTGTCAAGAAGGTGTAACAAAGACCATATAAAAAGGATGAAGAGCACAGAACAACATGAGGTAGGTGAGGGAAAAAATTAGGTAAAGGACAAAAGAAGTTCCTTCGGCGCTGTAGACATGCACGTAAGAGTCTTCGGTCAGATTGGATTTTTGTGTGCCAAAAGGTTGTAGAAGGTTTTTTGCACACAGGATTGGGCACATGTGGGTAAGGGTGCTTAAGGTCATCTAGTGGAAAAATCTGCATTTAATGCTAAGTACATTTCGTAGGTGGTATAACATTTATTGTTGGAGAGGAGAAAAAACTATAAGTATGAAGTTAGGCATATTATTATTTACCTTTACTTTTTAGAAGTAGAGCTCTTGTGAAACTAGGGCATCCAGAGAAATTTGTGTGAAGGAAGAAGAATCATAAAGATCTAAGTGTGTGACTAGGGTTGATCTAAAACCAGAGTGGAAGGAGTACATGGGCATGGGGAGAGTTATTTTCAGAATACATTGTCTTGTGGAAGAAGTTGTTCCTAGTTAGGGTTTGGTAGCTAGGGCATGGAAGAAGGAGGATTCTTCATGGAGTGGAGCCTTAGAGTTGAGAAGAGTAGTAGATCAGAGAAAAGGAGGGATTTAGGTTGTAACCCGACAAGAAAACATGGCACCAAAGAAGGTGACCATTTCACCAAAGAAACAAAAGGGAAAGGGAAAAGGAAAGCAAACCGCTATCATCATTAGCTCTAATGAAGAATGGTATGCAAAATGCAGTACCCAGATGGAGTATTGTTGGGGAAAGAGTGGGTGTCACACTTGAGACAAATGGCCATGAGTGATTACAACCATCACACGAGCACTACTGAGAAATAAATGGCATTGGAACTGGTTCATCCAACTAACAAGAGGACACTAGATGGAATGCCAATATATAGTGATGAAGTAAAGGTAAAGTTGGAGAAGGTCAGGGCTTGTTGCAACTATATGAGTTTCCTTATTTTGGAAAGCTCGAGTGGCTATATCAGTGGTTGATGTCACACGTACATGAAGACCACTTCTATTTTGTAGGCCATGAAGATGTGCATAACCCTCAACTTATATCCAAGTTCACTTGGCCTGAATTGTGAAGGAGAATCCATAGATGATGACTTGGATGATAAGGAGGCCATCAAGGAAACTGTGGAGGCTTATGACTACAAAAAGGGTTCATGGTACTTTGACATCACAAAAATCCCCAACCCTATTATGAGGATGGTCCATGTGCGCTTAGTCACCAAGCTTAATGATCAAGAAAGATGGATGCAAGTAAACAAGGCATGGTTAAATGTATGCCAAGAAGATCTCAGAAGGGACCATCTATAACTTGTCCACCTTTATTGTGGATGAGATCATAAGCAATGTGCAGGAAGGAGAAAATATACTATTTGAAACATTCTCCTCACCATCATCTTCTCAGAGATTGGAGTGCCCGATGGGCCAGAGAAGTTCATTTGGGAGTATCCAGAAGACAATCCCTCACCCATGAAAAGGTTCAAGAAATATACTTGTGAGACCATGACTGGCCACTCACAAGGCACACCTAGAAAAGTGGTACAAGTGAATGTGTGATGCATTCGGGTAGAGTGGAGGATCCCTGAGTAGTTTCCCATGCTCATGGATGGAGAGGTAGAGTTTTAGTATATCAACATTTCTACATTGGCAGGTTTACATTGACAATGGGACTAAGAGTCCATGGTGCAAGCTACCTTTCTCCTTCACCATGCAAATACTTCCAAGCAGGGGTCAACCGGTTCAAGGAGGCCAAAAGGCTAAGGTTTGACCTTAGTGAGGTAGACCAAGACCACTAGTGAGCTGCATGTCAAAAGCTTGTATACCCTAAGAAGCATGCATACGTGGAGAAGTATGTCTCCCATGAAGTACAGATGATGAAGAATAATGCACTTCCATCACCGAAGGGTTACAACAACAAGGGTATATCTACACATAAGGCCTAAGTTTGAGAAAGGAACCTATCTAGAGTGATGTCTCCATTCCAAAAGACCCCACAGGGAGGAAAAAGGCCACACCAAAGAAGAGGGAAAGAGAAGAGGTGTAGGAGAAGAAGGCACCAAGTGTGCAAACAACACAATCTATGGGTGCACGCTAAGAAAAGTGCTAAGCCTAAACTTACGCATGCAGGAAGAAGTCCCCAGTCAAGGAAAAGACCTTGAAAGAAGAGGTGCCAGAGCATGAAGGACCCCTCACACATGAATAATCACCAAGGAAGACATCACCTATTAAGGAGAAAGAGAAGGAAGAATCTCCTATACTAGAATCACCAGTTAGGAAGAAGCAGAAGGTGGCAAAAAAGGCAAGACTCAGAGGAAACAAGAGAGCCTAGAGGCCTACATTGGTGACAGGGATGATGATGAGCCCGAGGGGAGGTCAAGACCATCCAGTATATAATGTACATGACTCTGAGGAGGAGGAAGATGAAGAGAATAATGACGAGGAGGAAGCAGATGATCAAGGAAAGGGGGTGAGTGAAGAGGTAAGCACCAAAAATTAGAGAACCCCAAGCCTCACCAAGGAACAAGTGGAAAAATCCATGGAAAGAGAAGTAGTGGGCATCATTAAGGACTTGGTGGAGCAGGAGTTGGAGAGTGGAGCGCAGATGAAATTTTGAAGGAAATGGAAGAAGAGAGCATTTGGAAAAGAATATGGCAGCATGGGTGGGAATCCCAATTTGGTGGTAAGCTTCCCAAAGGCTCACATGAATAGGTGGGAAGGGCATAATGGTAGCACAAGGGAAAGGGATGGGATACATTAATGATCCAAGAAAGGTGTTATGCATGTGTTCACTTCCAGCACCATTTTTACCATAAAAAAAACTCCTTGGCTATGACTTCATTTGATGAAGAAGGTGCACATATCCACGAACCAAAAGATGCTATCTTGGGCGTTCGAGTCCCACATGGATGAACCTAAGTTCAAGTAAGTCAGAGAGCATTGATGAAGGTGTCCGAAGATGAAAAAAGGAGTAAATCCTTGGTGAATGCTCAACAATTGTTAGATGAGCAGGTTTACAATGCACTCAACAAAGTTTTAGTTGAGATTGAGGCCAAACTATTTGGAAGAAATGATAGAGTGAGATTCTTGGAGGAGGAATTGGAGAAGAAAAAGGAGGAGCTTGTTGAGAAGAGAAAAGACTTGAAGCAAGAAGAGCTTATCAATGTGTAGTTAAGGCATGAACTAAAGGAAGAGAAAGAAAAGGTGTGTGAAGTCTCTAAGAAGGTGGAGATGATTACGGATGTCATTTTCTTAAAGCATCCCACCTAGCCACTCGAGAAAAATATGAATCAACCTTGCAGTTCCTGGAGGATTTGACTCACATCCTCATGATGGAAAGAACTTTCTTTAGAGATCTAAAAGAAGTGCTGGAAAATAAGAGAAGAGAAGAGAAGTGAAGGTTGTTGAGATCATTTCTCGATATACCAAACTCCTTACAGAGGTAAAGGCCACCGCGTGTAAGTTGTTGAAGTTGCATATGACATATGACAATTGCATGATAGAGATAGAGTGGCAAGCATCCTGGTCACTACACATGAAATGGAACTCAAGGAGTTTCAAGAGAAGAATAAGGGGAACAAGAGTAGAAAGGGATAAAATCCTAGCCAAGGTAGAAAAGAAGTCAGAAGCTATCGAGACCTTGCGAGGCTCGATCAAAATCTGGCTAAAGGAATTATACCCCCAGATCACCCATAGGATGGACACACTTGATGACTTGGGAAAACAATTGGAGAGTATTGTTGAGACAATGAGTGCCAAAGGGGAGGAACTAAGTTTTGAGGAGGTGAGCACCCTAGTCGAGAGACCTCTCAGTCAAGCAGCGCAGAGTGAGGAGGTTGACACCTGGGAAAAGCTAGAGGTAGAAATAGGGAAGGATTTCCTCTCTCTCCTTCAAAAATAAGCATTGTTCTCTTTCATTTCCCCATTCTTTCATTCTTTCTCCCAATTCTTCATTCCTTCATTCTTTTTCCCACTATTCAGAGCCCACCATTCTTTATTCATTAAAGAGAAGTGTTTCTGAGGATGGAGAATAGGTGTAGTGTGGGGTGATGTTGGGCCCTAAATATTGGCTAAGTACAAGAAGGCACATGGGCACACGGGGCCTATTTAAAGAAGGGAACATGGGAGTGAAGGCACATGGACAAGGTTTTAGGGTTTAGTAGAACACATGGCATGCATGCAAGGAAAACATAGGTTTTGGGACTTAGCCATATTTGGCATTCCAGAAGCACATGAGAAAAGTGTGACCCATCTAGCATGCGAGTGGATAAGGTGCCATCCTGAAGTTGTATGGTCAAGAAAGGAATATTCCATGCATGTGATGGAAGGATCTAGAAAGACATCATTGCAAAGAGTGGAGAGCTCATATCAAAGGAAGCATGCTCCATTGGAGGACCACATGGACACTTGGCAACCGATCTGTTATCTCAGGAAGGCATGGTGGTGGAGACTAAAGCTATATATAGAGATGCTCGGAAGTAGAAAGAAAGACACCAAGAGTGGCATCATATAGTGTTGGATAGGTGAAGCTCTACAAGAATAATGAAGGATCCTTTGGGTTGGGATTAGGAGAACTATAGGAGTGATGGCATATTTAGAGGGATGGGTCTATAACTAGTTTTGTAATGTGCATAGTTTAGGTTCCTGATGCATGACTCTAATCTGCATTGTTATATTGGTCTATTATGGCCTTAATGAATGTAATGTGGTTATTGAACTTGTTAACATGAATATAAGGTTCTGTTCTAAAGAATATATGTTGTTCATGAGCATAAACCCTAGTGCATTTCCTTTGTGTTATGAATCAGTTATGTATTTTGTTTGATACTTCTTTTGTTATCTAAATGGATGCATTGATATGATAACTCATCCTAATCTCTTAGAATGAATGCATGGTTATTTTCTTTCCTACATCTAAATCTATCATAAATGATGTATTTCTAATCCACCCATCTCATTCACCCAACTTACTCCCACATCTCTACCACCTAGCTCGAGTCACCCAGTGGAGACCCCAATCCATACTTTAAAAATAAAACCATAATATTTTCATTAGAAACCCCACTCTATACTTTAAAAAATTACCTAAGATATCTATAGAAACCCATCTCGACATCTTGGCCAATAAAAACCTAGCTCCTTGTCCATCTTAGGGCATGACTCAAGAAATGAGACACAAACCGTGATATTTTCAATGTCAAAAACATCAACAATGACCAGACCCAATGTTTTGTAAACAATGCGTAAAGTACCCAAAGACACTTACACAACTATTCTACCACACTCAGTCACTCATGCAATGTTGTTCCTAGCTTAGCCACCCAACTCACTCGCCTCATCTTGGTCACTGATTTCAAATTCCCGGATGGCCTACCTAGAGTTTTTTCTCATCTAGGTGTTAGGCCCCTAGAATATTGACTAAGTAAAAAAGGTGTGTAGGTGCGTAAGGTCCCGATTAGAGAAAGGTGCATAGGAAAAAGCACGCAAGGCATGGTTTTAGAAAAGGGTTTAATGAATCCCATGGCACGCGCAATGCACGTGGACATAACCAAGGGTTTGGGACTTATAAAAATTGGATGTTTTGGGTAGAACACTTGAAAATCATGACCCGACTATGCGTGGATAAGGTGCCAGCCTAGTGACAAGTTGGCCCAGAAGGAGCATGCATGCAGTAGAATCTTCTAGAAGCATAACAAGGGATAAAGTGGGAAGCTCAGGATTGGAGAAGCATGCTCGCATGGAGGACCACATTCAAACACTTGGCATTAGATATGGGGGTGCTGGAGGATGAGTTGGTAGTCTAGAAAAGCTATAAATACAACCACCTGCAGAGTAAACAAAGAGACTGAGAGTGTGGGTGAAACTCTGCAGAAATACTGCAAGAACTCTGTTAATGGATAATTACATTCGGGAGAGGATGTATTAGGCATGGGGATTGTAATTTTCTTTTTGGTAGCTTAGTTACATAAGTCCAGTTATAATGCATGATTGTAGTCTGCTTCTCTATGACACTCTGTAATGGCTCCATGGATGTAATGAGGTTACCTGTTATATATATACATGAATATCAATGATTCTGATGCATACTTCTCTCTCATGAGTTCTCTTTCCTTTTATGCTAAGTATGGATGCTTGTATGCTTATTTTTGATATGATACACGTTATAGATTCTGTTAAGTACTCTATTTGAAATGAATACAAGGATCTACAGGTCATTCTCATCCCTATGGTTCTTCTATGTCCTAAACCCATTTGAAAGTATTTTAAACACAAGTCACGTATAATGTTTCCCACTAAACTCACATAAAAGAGGACTCCACACTTGCACGTGCCTTGGGTGAGCACCTAACTTTCACCGGGTGATAAGCCGCGTGTATGGGGTTCATTTCTTTTATGTTAAGGGTAAAAATGACTACCTCTTGGTTCCATTTCTGGGACCTCTTTTCAAAATTGTAGTGGGAAATAACATGCATCATGATCTGTGTAGTGAGTAATGACAAAGTGGTTAACCTTAAAGAATGTTGAATCATGGTTTAAGAGCACAGAGGATGAATTCGCTCAGAGATTTAGCACTGGACCTGATTTTAATGCATGTAGATGGGTAGAAGAGAATCTCTACCATAATCAGTATGAGACTTTTTCTCGATGCTTCCTGGTGGGCTGTATTAATGGCTCACAGCCTATGCATCTAGATCAAGTTGTTATTATGGATCACATGTGTGGACCCAAGAAGAATACCAGAGGTTGTAGGATACAGATCTGACATGGACCCATGTTGTGGATCATTGGTGGAAAGGAGTATTGGCTAGCTACACTCTGGAGTATGCCATTTCCACATATTCCTATCCAAAGGTTGCTGAGTTTGAGTTTCTGTGGGATCCCGTGAGGATCATTTCTATGTGTTATCCCTCTAGCTATGAAGATCTTCATGATTACCATGAGTTTAGAGGCATTCCTAATGGTTATCTAAAGCATTCTGAGTACTGGGCGAGGAAGCTAGGGTGGAGGAAGATGGTAGATGTTGCGATGAAGAAAGATAGGGAGGAAAGATGACTCAAGTATGGTGAAGTGTGTGAAAGGGAGATTGCTAGAAAATGCAAGGTTGTAGGTGTGATGGATGTATGGTGGCAGATGTTATGGGAAGGATTTGAGGTTCATGTAAAGGACATGGAACCTAAGCAATCTGTGTAACCCCATCTTGGAAAGCGTGTAAGAGAGACCCCTTTAGCTTCTGATGAGAGTTCATCACATGAAGAAAGAAGAACCGTTGGTGTGCATATGAGCCCCCATAGTGACTGACCCTAGCGCTTGGTTTTCCAGATTAGGGGGAAAATATTGCCAGTCTAGTTGGTTACATTAGAAGTGATCGGTCTACACCTAGGAGGTATAATTTCTTGTTTGGGCCTTCTATGGCTACAAACACCAACCTAGTGTTAGGACTTTTCGGCAAGGTATAGACACACAAGATTTTGGTCTCACATCTAGGAGTGGCATGGGGTATACTATTGGTAGTGGGGTATTGTCATAGACCGTAGGTGCGTAGCTCAGTGGAACTGTGGGGACCCTTGGCATGACCACTTTAGGACATAGTGGGTCTAGTGGATCTGGTGGTTCAGGACCTAGTGGGTCTGGTGGTTTAGGAGGAATAGGAGCTGTTGGGTATGGTGGGTCTAGTGGACCTAGTGGATTAGGTGGTGGAGGAAACACAGATGGAAACCAAGGCTCTGGATCAGGAGGATTTAGGCCCCAACCACCCCCACATGTTTTCTTTGAAATGTCTCTACATTTTCCTAATTATAGAGGTATTTAGGATGCTGCAGAACATTTTCACAAGTGTGAACTGATATGGTGCGCAAAGAGTATCACAACCCTAGAACGAAGGTTGATCGATTTACAACAACATTGCAAGGGGCGCACGCATAGCTAGTATAGGAAGTATGACCCTCATCGGATAGTAGTGGACTATACTACTTTACTGCAATTTATTCTTGGTAGAATTCCACATTTGTAATTTTGAGTAGAAGAGCATCGTTGATTTGAAGGAGATTCAGATAGGAATGATAGAGAGTGTGTGGGAGTATGATGTGTGATTTAAAACTCTCTTGTCTAAATTATCATATGATATTCACCCTTCATAGCATGCTCAGTGGTTTTTTGGAGGGTTGATCACTCCTTTTAGAAGGGCCTTATCTCATAAAACTTTTACAGACCCACACGAGGCATTGGAAGCTACTCTGCATGCCGAGGCTATTGGTAGTGTTGATACTGGCATTAGCCCATTCCTAGAGGCTCAGATTGCTATTATGGCCAAGCAATTGGAAAAGTTATCTGTGAACTCAACCCATGAGACTCGCAGTGGTTTTTGGTGCACAGATTGTGAAGTAGAGGGGTGCGTTAAGGATAATTTCCCCTGAAGGACAAAGATGCACTTTGTGGTAGTAGAGTGTGAAATTTTCCATGGGGACCATGATCCGAGTAGGTGCCCCTTCACCGTAATGCATAATTCGAAAGAATGTATCTTGTTACTATAAGATTTGCACCTCTACAACCCATGATATAAAGGACTTTAGGCCCATTGATCAAATCCATGAGGCCATTCATCATGGGGTGTGCTAGACCATCGTTCTTGCTTGCCCAAGGGTGATGATTTCTGTTATGAGGAGAGCACGAGATGGAGGCGCACATGATAGAGGTTTTTGAGGAGGGTTCTGTGGTCATGGTAACCATGGAGGAGGAAGGACTGAGTTCTCGCATGGAACCTATTTCAATTTTGGATCTACAGATCATTATAAAAGTGAATGCTTGGACCTGTTATAGTACTTGCGGTGTTGAAAGAAGCATAAGTATGAGGAGTTCGAGATTTTTTTGAGCACATGAGTCAGCAGCACCAGAGAAAGGTAAGGGCATTGAAATGGTCAATATTAAGAAGGAAGACACCGAGTGGATGCCTTAGGTAACACAGATGCAGTTTTGGATCCTTTCTTGGTAACAACAAGGCGGGCGAAGACACACGCATAAGAGAGATACCAAGGCAAAATAACTTTGGTTTTAAGGGAGGAAGTAGTTCATGGAAAGTATCTAGACCTTGCACATTAGAAGGAGGTATATCAAGATAGTATGGATGTCATTCGAAGCTTACAAGGGGTAATGTAGTGTCTCAAGGAGAAATCCAGGAGGGAGGAACAAGAAAGGAGAGTGGGGTGCAAAGGATGACTGGATGAGGTCGGGAGGTATGTAAAATGCTAAGTGTTAGTGCAAAATCACAAAGACACCCGGATGTTGATCAGATTTCTAGTTTGATCATTCGAGCATCTAGTGTGATTGCACAACATTGAATCCTTCCTCCAAGTGTGGGACTTGCAAGAATGAGAAAGGAATCTCTAGAGAAGGCTCGTTCCTCTTCCTAAACTACTTGCCACAAGATATTCCAGTGCAGGCAAGCTAATCTAATCCTAATCTAACCATGCCAAGGAGACAGAGAGAGAGAAAAGGGAAAAACAGAAAAGCCTACACTAAAACGGTGATACACCAGAGAAGGAAAATGTTGAACATCTATCAAAACTGCCATGGAACAAGGAGAGGTGAGCAATGGGAAGGATGGACAGATGCATCACAAACCCAAGGATAGATTTCACATAGAAAATGTCCCAAAACTCCATGAACACAGCTCCAGACCTGTAATGAACATTAGAACATGCACAAATACCTGCAATGAAGAGAGGCAAGAAGAGAACAAGCAAAAGAACGAGCAAGGATGGACAGATGCATCACAAAACATGTTTTTGTTGCTCTAAAAGTTTGCACAGAACATCATTTCAATAGTAAAAGGCAAAAATGCCATTACAGAGTAGGGGAGGAGGTTCAAACTCCATTTTCAACCCTAGAGAAGAAAAGAAGGGAGGGCAGAGCAGAAAAGATGAACAACCCTTTGAAAAATGAGCCAAATCTGGCTTTATACAATGCATGGGTTGAGCCCAGGAGAGAGAAAACATGTAAAAACGTGGGAGCCACCCAACCATTGACCAAAATGCATTCTTCACTAAAATTGGTGGTTGAAACATCACTTCTGGCCGTGCTGAAGAAGAATGCAACCCTTGTGCATTAAAACTGGTTGTTGAAACATCAGTTCTAGCCATGTTGAAGAAGAATGTGACCCATTTGCATTAAAACTATTTGTTGAAATGTCAGTTCTGGCCATTACCATGCGCCAGAGGCGTTTCCATTGCGCTTCCCCTTGTGACATGTGTCACGCTCTCGATTCGTTGGCGGCTCTTTCATCTTTTCACGTCCCACGCGTCCCTTTGGCCTCGGCTGTCCCAAACTGCCTGGGACAAATTTCTCCGAACCACCCGATTCGGGCTTCCTTGTCCCTCTTTGTGGCGAAGACACATGGCAAGATTTCATTCACTCTCGGCTCCTTCGGCTTTTCATGTCCCACGCGTACTTTTGGCCCGGATGTCCCAAACGAAAGTCCTCTATTTCGGCCGAACCAGCTGGTTCGCGTCCTCCACGTACTCTTGTCCCAACTGTCCCGGACTACCTGGGACAAATTTCTCCAAACCACCTAAAATAGACCGACTTACGCCAAACCACCCCGATCCGCATCCTTCGCGCATCTTTGTTGTCCCGGATGTCCCAACTATGTGAAACAAATACTTAGGCATTTCTTCCCTTGCTTTCACCGATTCAGCTTTTCGCGTCCCCACGCGTCCCGACATCCCAACGTCCCCACAGCACGCTTGCGCGCCTTTTCGGCCGATTCATGCCCCGACGTCCCAACTGTCCCCAAGTGTTGCTAGACAAGACTTAGCCGATTTTTCTTCATTTTTCCGGCCCCAAGCTTGTTTTTTGCAATTTTTCACATTTTTAAAACTTGTTGGTTTTTCTTCTTGGATAGGAGAGTTAGAAGGAAGCTGAGGGGATCCCAGAAACATGATTTTTTTCCTTGAATCAATCTACTTGCCCGACTCGAATAATCGATGCATGTTATCAAAATTAACATGGGGGTGAATTTTGGATAACAATTTTGGTAACTCAATGGGGGTTATCTCTCGCTAGATGAATGATCGAGCCTAAAGCAATCCATTGGGCATGGAGTCATGAGTAGTAGCTCAAAACTGATCGAACTTTGAAAACTTCCTCTCTCAACCGCTTGAATCACTTAGACATGGAGTTGTTCTCACCAAAATGCCACCGAAATGGACTATGCAATAGCAAAACCAGCAAGACCAAAACTATGTACGTAGAATGAAAATCATACATGCTCCAAATGGAACATGCAAAGTTTGCACAAGCACTTCTTCTACTAAAAGCAAACCTACCTACTTTACTCTAACTCGGAAGCAAAGGCAAGCTAAACAAACCTACCGAATCGGTTGTGCAAAATAGCTTCCTTTCTTCAAAATTGGCAACCATGCAATTGATTTGGCATTGAACATGGCTGATTGGATGGATGGAAAATCAACAAGAAGCTGGTCTTCCACCCAAATCATCAAGGTATCAGCTGAAGGAAAATTCAATACCTCTTTTAGTTGCTCTGCATTTGGATTGAAGAGGTATGACAGCTGATCCTTGGTACTTTGTAGCTCACTCTCATGCTCAGAAGCAAGCATGACTGGTTGTGACTTCTCCTTTGGCTCCAATAAAGCCAAATACCTGATTGGGCAAGGTATGATCCATTTGATATGCCCATAATTCTGACTTTCAACTCCAAAGATGGAGTCTTCTTGTAGACATTCTTGAATGGATGGTGTGGAAGAAATGGTGAAATTCCTCTGTCCTTTCTCTTCCTCCAATGAAGGACATAAAAGATTAAAATCTTCCAATCTTGGTTCTAAAGAGCTAGTATAAGATGCGGAGCTCTGCAAATGAATGTTCTCCTTCATGACAGCAGACTCAAGTGTTTGGAATGTGGATGATGAAAGAGAGAATGGTGGAAACTCAACCGGCTCTTCTCCATCAAAACAGACCTCCAAATCTGACAAATAAACTACCTCATGGCTGTCCTGCTGCAAATGCTCCACTTCCTCCAACGTGTCTTCTTGATCTGTAACTTGACCACCATGGTTTCTTTCACCCTCCAACATTGAGTTTGAGAGATCAAACTCCTCTTTAGTACTAGAACTTGAGAGAGGTGAAGTAGAAAGAAGAGCTGAAGGTTCTCCTGTAGTCTGCATTGTGCTCAAAGCCCTTAGATCTGCAATTTTCTCCTCCACAACTAGAATGTGCTCCTCTTCTTTTGGATCTGGAGCAGCTTCTCCTTCCTTCAATGTTTGAAGACAATCTTGCTCTTGATTGAACTCTTCCTCCAGCATGAAGTTTGTCAAGTCAAACTCTTCAATCTGCTGCTCTAGAGGACAAGTTGGGACTGCAAGATCTTCTTCTGAGCTTTCTTCCTTTATGGCTGATTGCGCAACTTGAATTGAATCAGCATTCCCTTCAAAAAGAGTGCCAACACGACACTACTTTCTCGAGAAAACTAATTGCTGATCCGCTTCTTCTTTTTTTCTCTTCTTCTCGCTGCCACAAAATCAGTCCCGACCACCATTTTTCTCCAACTCCAACCTCTTATAAAGGCTTAACCATCAAGGGGATATTTGTCATCCCAAATTTAAGATCCCAACTCTTCAGACTTTGAATTTCTTCATCTTTGTTTGGCTTCTCTTTTTGTTGTTGTTTTCCTTGACTGGCATTCTGATTTTCATCCTCCCAACATGGATTTGGGAATGCAAGAGGAGAAGTGGATTGTAACTCAAATGGCTTGGTAATTTTTGTGGTGGTAGAGGAGGTGAAACCTCTTGTTTCTTTGGAGGAGGGGGTATTTTTGTTAGCTCTTGTGGAGGGGATGACTGTTTGGAAGGAAAAAGGAAAGAAGAATTGAGGTGTGGTGGAAGACTGAGAGGTGGAGACATGGGATCAACATTTGGGACAGCAGATGGGGAGTTTAGAATTTGTAATTCCAAATGAGATGATGTTGCTTGAGTAATGGGAAGAGAAAAACTAGATGATGGTGTAGAACTTACCCATTGACAAGGTTGTTCAACAACAAGTGTATAGGCCTCTATTTCTGCTGTCCATTGTGCAAGTTGGGGCAGCATCTTCATCATGAAGTCCAGCTTCTCCTGAGGGCTGAAGTGTCTTGGAAAAGGGCCTCCCCATGGACAAGGAGTCCTACAACCAATTCTGAAAGCTCTCATTTGAGCTGTTGCTCTGGACTGCACCATCTTTACCTCCATCTTTTGGATTTTCTCCAATAGACCAGCATCTTGCATCTGATTGTCTTCATTATATGCATACTCTTGCTCTTGGAAAGCTCCATAGCCAAAATGATTTTGGCATTGCTGCTCATATGGGTATGCATACTGATCTTGAATTTGTTCAAAATGCTGATTTGGATGATTTGTAAAACATGTTGGAGGTGTGAAACATTGTTGCTGTTGTAAATGTGAGTTCCATTATGGAAATGAAGTCATGATTGCATAACTTCATGGAATGGAAAATAATGAAAGAGATGGAAAGAAATATGGATGGAAATGGATGGGAAATGGGTCTCGTGACTTCAAAAATGGGTTTCTGATTAGATGGAGTCGCCGATGTGTTTGCAAGTGCCTCCAAAGGCTGAAATCTTCACAGGAACACACCAACCTACAAAAGATGAAGTGGAAGACCTCTAAGGTCCCACCGGGCATGCCAAAACTATTAATGCAGGCACACGGTGGCTTAAACTTTGCTGTTGATAATGAGACACCTCTGGAAGATGAAATAATCTAACCTCAGTGTCCCACCAGGCGTGCCAAAACTGTTAGTGCAAAATCACAACACCCTTGGATGTTGATCAAATTTCTAGTTTGATCACTCTAGCATCCAGTGTGATTGCACAACATTGAATCCTTCCTCCAAGTGTGGGACTTGCAAGAATGAGAAAGGAATCTCCAGAGAAGGCTGGTTCCTCTTCCTAAACTACCTGCCACAAGCTATTCCAGTGCAGGCAAGCTAATCTAATCCTAATCTAACCATGCCAAGGAGACAGAGAGAGAGAGAGAAAAGGGAAAAATAGCAAAGCCTACACTAAAATGGTGATACACCAGAGAAGGAAAATGTTGAACATCTATCAAAACTACCATGGAACAAGGAGAGGTGAGCAATGGGAAGGATGGACAGATGCATCACGAACCCAAGGATAGATTTCACACAGAAAATGTCCCAAAACTCCATGAACACAGCTCCAGACCTATAATGAACATTAGAACATGCACAAATACCTGTAATGAAGAGAGGCAAGAAGAGAACAAGCAAAAGAATGAGCAAGGATGGACAGATGCATCACAAAACATGTTTTTGTTGCTCCAAAAGTTTGCACAGAACATCATTTCAATAGTAAAAGGAAAAAATGCCATTACAGAGCAGGGGAGGAGGTTCGAACTCCATTTTCAACCCTGGAGAAGAAAATAAGGGAGGGAAGAGCAGAAAAGATGAAAAACCCCTTGAAAAATGAGCCAAATCTGGCTTTATACAATGCATGGGTCGAGCCCAGGAGAGAGAAAACGTGTAAAAACGTGGGAGCCACCCAACCATTAACCAAAACTCATTCTTCATTAAAATCGGTGCTTGAAACATCACTTCTGGTCATGCTGAAGAAGAATATGACCCATGTGCATTAAAATTGGTTGTTGAAATGTCAGTTCTGGCCATGTTGAAGAAGAATGCGACCCATGTGCATTAAAACTGGTTGTTGAAATGTCAGTTCTGGCCATTACCATGCGCCAGATATGTTTCTTGATTTTCTCTCTCCAAACTGAACCAAAATGCAAGATTGACCCTAGAATTGTGTAGAGAATTTCATCAGCTTTCCATTGATATAAAGAACGTGAAAATCTGAGCTCTGGATCGAAAGTTATGGCGATTTGAAGATTTAGGGCAAAAACATGCCAAAACGGATCGGCGGGAAAATATTTGAATTTTCCCACGCTCTGCCACTTGGATGACACGTGTCGGGTGCTGATTGGATGAGAAATTCTCTCTCCTTCCCTTTCTGTGGGTTTTCCTTTGAAAATTTTGACTTTTTATAACTTTGGAAAATTTTCCATTTTTTCCCCGCGCCCCTGCCACTTGGGACACATGGCGTGATCTGGTTGGAGGACAGGGGGGGGTCATCCTTGTCTTTTAATTTTTTGGCCCAAGACTTTTGTCAAATTTTCCTAAGTCTTTCCCTGGCTCCGAACTTCCCTACCTTAGGACACGTGTCCTGTGTCTATTAGCTCGGGCCGACCCTTCAAACCTTGCCCTTTGAAATTTTTTGGCCAAAAAACACTTAGCCAATTTCCATTGCGCTTCCCCTTGTGACACATGTCACACTCTGATTCGTTGGCGGATCTTTCAGATTTTCACATCCCATGTGTCCCTTTGGCTGGCTGTCCCAAACTACCAGGGACAAATTTCTCCGAACCACCCGATTCGGGCTTCCTTGTCCCTCTTTGCGGCGAAGACACGTGGCAAGATTTCATTCGCTCTCGGCTCCTTTAGCTTTTCGTCCCGCGCGTACTTTTGGCCGGATGTCCCAAATGAAAGTCCTCTGTTTCGGCCGAACTAGCCGGTTCATGTCCTCCACGTACTCTTGTCCCAACTGTCCCGGACTACCTGGGACAAATTTCTCCGAACCGCCCGAAATGGACTAACTTGCGCCAAACCGCCAATCCGCGTCCTTCGCGTACTTTTGTCCTGGATGTCCCCAACTCGCATATGCGAAACAAAGACTTAGGCATTTCTTCCTTGCTTTCTTTCGCTGATTCAGCTTTTCACGTCCCGCGTGTCTCGACGTCCCAACCGTCCAGAGACCGCCCGGTGGCTTTTTAGCCAATTCATGCCCCGACGTCCCAATCTGTCCCAAGTGCTGCTACGACAAGACTTAGCCGATTTTTCTTCATTTTTCCATCCCCAAGCTTGTTTTTTTGCAATTTTTTCACATTTTTAAAACTTGTTGGGTTTTCTTCTTGGAAAGGAGAGTTCAAGGATCGCCGAGGGATCCCAGAAAGATGATTTTTTGCCTTGAATCAATATACTTTCCTGGGACTAAATAATCTGATGCATGTTATCAAAATTACCCTGGGGGTGAATTTTGGATAACACTAAGGCAAGAGAATATCATTCCCTTGCTAGGATCATGGTTGAGAGAGAAGGTTCCACATGCCAGAGGAGAGCATGAGAGGTAGGTCTTACACGCAAACCTTCCCCCTCATAGCCTTGACTATGACAAGGAGATCAAGTTAAATGTAATTGTATATGGATGGCTCCTTAGTAATATCCTCATTGATATTGTTGTAGAGATTAATGTTATAACTTTGGATGCATGGCATCGATGGGAAGACCTTGTGTTATAGCCATCTTCAAATGTGTTATATATGGAAAACAAGACTAAGGTGATTCCCATCAAAATCTTAAAGGATGCAACTATTACTATCCAGGGAGCTAAGTTTACTGGGGACTTTGAAGTCTTGGCACTCGCCAAGGTAGACAATTTCCCACTACTTGGGTGCCCATGGTGTTACAAGAACAATGCGGACCTTTGGTTCAACAAAGGGTACATCATCTTTGAAAACAAGGAGGAGCGGGTCATTATACCCTTAGATGATGGGAATTCGACACCCTATATTGAACCTTTGGGGGAAGAAGTTCTAGACAAGATATACATGCACTCAATCAGGGACCCAAAGATAATACATCCTACAAACAGAGTTATCTAGTTTGAAGATGCTCACTCGATAGAAGTGATACCACTAGTCTCACATGTGACAATTGGGTTTATGGGACTTATGAATTGATGGGATGGTAGTTGAGATGGTTGGTGACCAAGGTAATAAAGACACGAATAGTCCGGTTCCTAGGAGGAAAAGAGCTACCCATTTATTCAGGAGGAGCCTTCCCGATATCTTTCTCGCATGAGGTGGAAGCTCAGTGGAAGGATGAGAAGGAATGGAGAGGGATGCTAAGTTATGTCATGCTAAACATAATGAAATGGTGGTGGGCTACACATCAGGAGAGCCTTTTGGAGTGGCGTGAGGTAAGAATTTCTCTCTCTGTCGATTCTCTAGGAGCAACGTGCCCACCACCATCAAGGAATACCATGGGAAGGATCCTACCTCTTTCCATATCCAGGAGTGTGAATAGGTTTAGAGAGAAGGCGCGAAGCTTTTCCACCATCCCTCTAGGTGCACAAGTTGTATTCTACACTACAGGGTTGCATGCATACATGGTACATTCATTCGAGACACACCGCCAGATAGGGAATTGGCAAGAGCTCGCGGCTGACCTTATTCAAACCTTTGAGTATCGGAGTACCAAGCCATCAATTGATAAGGCCTTGTAGGGTATCAAGCACCTTACCATGGGGGATAGTGCCATGATGGAGGATAGGCTATTGGAATTACTAGGTGAACCAGGATTGGAGGTGCGCTTTGAAGAAGAAGTAGATAGAATAGAAGAGTCACAGCTTGAGCGAGCATGTTTGGAAAAGGAGAAAGGAAATTTTGTGTATGTGATTAATGGAGAGGAATCAGAAAGCTTGGATGTTAGCCATTCTATAGGGATGCATGAGGTAGTGGACAATGTTGATACTCGCGCACACGCCTACCATGAGCCCTTAAAGAAAAAGAAGGTTAACATCAATTCAAGAGAAGAACCTAAGGAATCTATTATTAGAGACAACTCGGTCGAGAAGGAAGTTTCTAAGATCATTGATCATTGTACAAATTTGAGGATTTATTTCACATGGGTACTATGAGCTCAAAGGTGTTCACCATTCCTTGGGGGAGATGAAGATAAAGTCAAGGATGGTGTGCACCGGTCGTGAAGAGGCCCTACTAGATGAATCCCAATTTACGTGTGAAGGTTAAGGGGAGATAGAAAAATGATGGCTTCTAGGATCATTGAACCAATGGAGGAATCGAGTGGATAATTTCGATGGTAATCAACATAAAAAAGGATAGGTGTATTCGGATCTACGTGGATTATAGGAAGTCAATGTAGTTTGTGACATTGATCCCTTTCTGACCCCCTTCACTAAAGAAATTTTGGAAGGAGTCACTGGGCGTGAAATCTATTCCTTTACGGATGGATTTTCAGGGTACCACCAAGTCCAGATTGCAAAGGAGGACCAGAGAAGACAAATTTCACCACTGAGTGGGGAAGTTTTGCATACATGGTCATGCCCTTTGGGTTGAAGAATGTACCTGATTTTTTTCGTGCATAGTGGTGCAAGCGTTTCTAGGACTTCATCCATAAGTTTCTTCAAGTCTATTTGGATGATTGGACAAGAAAGGGCCTAGTTAAAGACCATTGTGACAATTTAAGGTTAATGTTTGGGAGATGTAGGTAGTTGAGGATATCCCTCAACATTAAGAAGTGTGTGTTTGCTACAACCTTTAGGACTTTATTGGGGCATATCATATGTAAGAAGGGCTTACTGGTAGATCCTGCTATAGTTGCGCTTATTGTGGGGTTAGGGAGACTACTAGCTAGAGCACAATGCATGGACTCCTTGGGCATACGGGTTATTACGGGAAAATAATAAAGGGGTATGCCAAGATCGCCATGCCTTTAGAGGAACAAATCGGACATAAAGTGCCTTCCATTGGGGAGAGAGCGTTTTAACACTCTCGACAATGGTTATATTCCTTCTTTGCATTTCAAGTTTTGACATGTGATTTTCTTGATAAAGATGTGTTCTTTTGACTATTGAAGATCATGCTTGAAATGGATAAATCATTTATGCTCTTTGATTGAAGGGATGGTATGTTATTGCTTGTAATAATCTATTTCACTTCTCATGAGATAAGTTGTAATCTGGTTTTAAGAGTTGCAACTTACCTTTCGCTATTGAACTCATCCTTGGATCAATTCCATTGATCCAAGGTATGTTTTAAATCTTCTTATAAAACTCGAATGAAAAATGGCATTCATCAATTAAGATATCAGTAGTACAAAAATCACAAAGCACCCACGGATGCGAGATCAGGTTTCTAGGTTGATCACTTTGGCATCCAAAGTGTGATTGCATAACATTGAATCCTTTCTCCAAGTGTGGGACTTGAAAAATGAGAAAGGATTCTCCAGAGAAGGCTGGTTCCTATTCCTCTGCTTCGGATGCACACGAAAATGTAGAGGGTTTTCTCAAAATACCAAGGAGACAAGGTAAGAAGATGCATAAAATAAATCTAAGCTAATAGAGGTGATGCACCGAGGAATGAAGAACACCTATTTTGCCAGTGAACACAGACCATTCAAATGTGATATAAGATCATGCACAAATAACAAAACTTGTAGTGAAAGACCAGGAGGATGCAAGATGAACACAGAGAGGGTTGAGAATCATCCACAGACATGTATTACTTGCTCCAAAGATTGATACAATACACTGCAGAATGCCAAGAGGTAGAGTCATATTACAGTTTCAAATGAGAGGTTCGAACTCCACAAATTCGCCTGATAGGAGAAGAAGGGAGGAGCAAAACAGAAAAATGTTCGACCCTTGAAAAGAAGCTCCTCTTTACAATATATAGAAAGAATAAGAGAGGAAAAGAGAAGGGAAAGCCAAATCTACCCCAACCACCCCCAGGTTGCATTCAATTCATCTCATCATGGCAGAAGCGGTGGATCCTGGCAAAACGGCGGGCTGCCTAACAGAAGCGGCGAACTGTCTGCTGCATTAAAGTTGTTTGTTGAAGCATTACTTCTGCTTGTTATTTCACGCCAGAGGCGTTTCTTGATTTTCTCTCTCCAAACTGAACCAAAATGCAAGATTGACCCTAGAATCATGTAGAGAATCTCACAAGCTTTCCGTTGATATAAGGAACGTGCCAATCCGAGCTCTGGATCGAAAGTTATGGCGATCTGAAGATTTAGGGCAAAAACGGGCCAAAACGTGTTTTGAAAACTTTTCCCGCGCTTCGCCACCTGGACGACACGTGGCAGGCTCTGATTTGCTGAGCAACTCTCTCTCCTCCACCTCTCGGCGGGCTTTCTTTTGAAATTTCCTTGTGGGCCCTAGCTGGGACACGTGGCACTATCCCATTGGTTCGGGCCAGTGCTCGAAACTTCGCCCTTTGACTTTTGGCTTTTTCTCCTTGTGACACGTGTCATGATCTGGTTGGTTCTCGGCCCTTTCGGCGATCCGCCGTCTGCAAGGCCCCTATGTCCCATTTTTCCTTGTGCTCCTTGTGCTGATTTCGGCCGAACCGGCCGGTTCGCGTCCTCGCGGCCCAGATGTCCCAATTGCCTCCGGACTGTTTGTTCCCATTTCACCCGGTTCGGCCGGTTCGCGCCTTTTTGTCCCACCTGTCCCACTTTGTTTCGGACTGAAGTTCCTCATTTCAGCCGATTCGGCCGGTTCGGGTCTATTTGTTCCAACTGTCCTAGAAATAGTTCGATTTTCCTTTCCTTCGGCCGAACCGCCTTTCCGCGTCCCACGCGTCCCTACGCCCCAATCCCGCTTTGATCGCTTTGTTCTCATTTCGGCCGAACCGGCCGGTTCGCGTATCTTTGTCCCAAATGTCCCAAAGCAGTTAGTGCGAAAGTTCTCCTTTCCGGCCGATCCGGGCTTTCCGCGTCCGTCGCGTCCATTTGTCCCACTTGTCCCAGTTGCTATTTGGGCCGCCTGGAGGCTTTTCGGCCGATCCGTGCCTTGACATCCCAAATGTCCCAATTGCTCCTAGGACTAGGACTTAGCCGATTTTCACAATTTTTTTTTGGATCAACCTACTTGCCTTCTGCAACTTTTTTCCGCATTTTCTCAGAGCTTGCTCTTTTCAGCCTGGACAGGAGAGTTAGAAAATTTCCTGAAGGGACCCTAGAAACCTGATTTTTGCTCTGAATCAATCAATTTGCTTGGGATTTGAATATTCTGACGCATGTTATCAAAATTACCCTGGGGGTGAATTTTGGATAACAATTTGGTGACTCAGCGGGGTCACCTGCCTGCTAGGTAGAAGATCAGTGGCCTTTTAGCGATCCATTGGGCATGGAGTTATAAGCAATAACTCAAACGAGCCTCGATATCATCGCAAACTTCTTCTCCAACAACACTTTGAACTCAAAAAACAACTTCGAGAGCAAGAAACTCGTGCCAAAGCATTTAGGAAACTGAAACCTAACTACAACAGGACAATGTGCACAAGCACTTGGAGGAATGAAAATCTAATTAATATTTACAAGGTAGTGAACTTCCCTCTAGAGGCAACGCTTGAGATAGATTCCATTGACTGGAATCTGCAGTTCTTCACCATCCAATGAGGCCAATTGGAAAGCATTGCTGCTCTTGCACTTCGTGACCATGTATGGGCCACTCCAAATGGCATCAAATTTGAAATGCCTTCCTGGTTTTGCCCGATCTGCATCCCATTTCAACACTAGATCTCCAACTTGAAAAGATCTATCCTTGGCCTTTCTGTCAAAGGTCTTCTTGATCAAAGCTTGATCCTTTTCCATTGCTTGGGATGCCTGATTTCTGATCTCTTGCAGCTCCATCAGCTCTGCATATCTCACCTCCATAGGCTCAAATTCAAGCAACTCCAGCTTGCTTCATGAGTTCCAATGTTGGAAACTCAAGTGACATGGGCAAGATTGCCTCTCTTCCATAGACAAGCTTAAATGGAGAATTACCTGTGGATCTTTTGGGAGTGATCCTATCAGCCCATAAGGCTGATTTCAGTTTGGTATGCCAAGCCCTCTGATTCTCATCAAGAGTCCTCCTAATGATCCTCAGCAAGTTCTTGTTTGTAGACTCGGCCTGGCCATTACCTTGAGGGTAATAGTTTGATGAAGTGCTTAGGTAGATCCCGTTCTTGACAGCCCACTCAGTCACCTTAGATCCAATGAATGCCAATGCATTATCAGAGATTATTGTAGCAGGTACACCAAATCTGGTAGTTATCCCCTCGTAAAAGTCCAAGATGCTAGACTCATTCACCTCTTTGAGTGCTACTGCTTCTGTCCATCTGGTGAAGTAGTCCGTGGCTGTCAAAATCCATTTGTGCCCTTGGCTTGAATTGGGATTGATGGCTCCAATGAAGTCTAAACCCCATTGCATGAATGGCTGGTCAACTGAGATTGGATGTAATGGAAGGGCAGCGAGTCTCTCTTTTCCTGTGAAGAATGCACAATTCTTACATCTCTTGATCCATGCATAGCAATCACTAAAGATTTTAGGCCAATAATAACCAGCCTTCATGATTTTTAGAGCTGTCACTCTTGGTGCAAAATGGCCACCAGCTGGTCCATCATGAAACTCTTTTAATACCCTTTGGATCTGACCTGTGTTAATGCATCTCAGCAGCACTCCATTCACATCCTTCTTGAACAAAACTCCATCAATGATGGTATATGGAACAGCCTGCAACCTGAAGTATCTTCTCTTCGCTTTGCTCATTTCTGGAGGGCATAGGCCTGTTTGTAGGAAGTGCATAATGCCTTGGGTCCAGCAAGGAGTCGGGGCAGCATTGTCTTCTTCTTGCCTGCCACTCGGCTCATGGCTGTCTTGAACTGTCAAAACAGCCTCTTCTTCGTTGCATACTTCTTTTTGCTTCCCCAAAACCAGCTGCTCACACAATCCTTTCCCTCTTACCAGCTTGGTGATCTTGATCTCAATGTCATACTCCATGACACGGGTGATCCAACCTGCCCTTTTCTCATTCAAATCCTTGTTGAGGAGGAAGTCCTTAACCCCAGCATGTGAGACCAATAACTGGACCTTGTTATTTGAGACTAAATGCTTGAATTTCTTCAAGCTTCTGATTACTGCAAGCACATGTTTTTCAATAAAAGAGTACCTCACTTCGCAGTCATCTAGGCTCTGGCTGAAGAAGGCAATCGGCTGTTCATCATTATCTTTGTTCTGTTGTACCAGAATGGCAGAAATAGTGTCATCACCTCCAAATGCATAGAGGATGAAATCCTTGGAAAAGTCTGGGTTGATGAGAGTGGGTGCCTGGGAGATGGCTTCTTTGATTGCTTCAAAACTCTCCTTGCCTTCTACCGTCCATTTGAAAGCCATGCTTTTCTTTAACATTTTGGTGATGGGCTTGACAAGGGCTGCAAAATCTGGGACAAACCTCCGAACAAAGTTTATCCTTCCTAGGAAACTCTGAAGGGCTTTCTTGTGGCTAGGCAATGGTAGAGCTCTTATCGCTTCAACCCTCTCTGCATCAATCGCTAATCCTTCCTTGGAGACAATATGGCCAAGGAGCTTCCCTTCATGTGCAAGAAAGATGAACTTCTTAGGATTTAAGGATACTCCGAACTTTCTACACCTCTGAAACACTTACCTGGGGTGAAAGAAATGGTCTGCTGCATTCTTTGAGAATACAGTAATATCATCTAGGTATACCAGCACTATCTTGTTGATCAAGCCTTTGAATGCCATATCCATAGCTCACTGGAATGTTGCTCCAGCGATTCGACAGTCCAAATGGCATCTTCTTGTAAGCATATGTGCCCCATTTGGTTGTGAAGGCTATCTTGAACTGGTCTTCCTCCTTTACCATAATCTGATTGAAGCCTGAGTAACCATCAAGTAGTGAAAACCTTTCTGAACCAGCTACGACCTGCAATATTTGCTCCATGGAAGGGAGTGGATAATGGTCCTTGAGAGAGGCTCTATTCAAATCTCTGAAGTCAACACACAGCCTGATCTCTCCACTCTTCTTTCTGACTGGAACTAAGTTGGCAACCCAACTAGAATGCTTGATTGGGAATATGATTCTTGACTCAATCAGCTTGTCCAATTCTTTCCTCATGAGAGGCTCCATGTGTGGATTGACTGGTCTCTGTTTCTGCCTGACAGGCTTAGTATTTGGATCCAATTCGATGGTATGCTGAGCTAAGTTGGGATTGAAACCTTTCAAGTCTTCATAGCTCCAAGCAAACACGTCAGGGAATTCTTGACATAGCTGTATGAACTCACACCTTTCTTGCTCAGTTGTCATCTTTCCAATTTGCAATGGCTTGTTCTCTTCTACCAAGATGGATACCGAATCTTCTCTCTTGACCTGAATGTTTGCTTTCTCCTTTCTAAACTGATCATTGGGGTTGAAAATGGACTCCAAAGTGATAAGTCCCTTGGGTAGCTTGTCAGTTCTCAGCTGTATCACCTGGTCACCATATTGTTGTTCCAACTTTTCTTGATTCTTAGCTGAGAACTCAGCTTCCTCTTGCAAGAAGTGGATGATTTGCTGGTCATTCTCAAATACCTGCCAACTGACATTGTTATCCGGCACTGAAGGCCTCACAATCACGTGGATGTTTGGTTGTACCTTATCTTGTTGAATGTTTTCTACAATGTCAAAGGCTGCCCCTACTGCTGCAAGCCTATCAGCAGCTTGATTCTCTTTCCTAGGGATGGATTTGATGCCGAGCCCTCAAAATATTCCATGAGGTCCCACACCCTGTTCTTGTAGCACCTGAGTAGATCATTTTTGGTAGCATGTTGTCCCTTGACCTGATTTACAATTAATTCACTGTCCCCAAACACTTGCAAGTTCTTTATTTTTTTCTTGATTGCCCAATGCATCCCTTGCACCAAGGCTTCATATTTAGCAGTGTTATTGGAGCATGCGAATTGAAATCTAAAAGCTGAATAGTACTTTACTCCTTGAGGTGAAACAAGCACGGCTCCACCTCCAGCACCTTGTCTACTCCTTGATCCATCAAAAAACAGCTGCCATACCTCATTGTCATCCTTGTGGTTTGGCTTAGTGATGCTAGGAATAGGTTGACTTTCTTCATGTATACAATAGACTCCTAGCTCAGATTCTTCTATTCCTTGATAAGGATCAAAAGCATTGACCTTTCTTTCCCCTTCATCAAGAGTTAGATCCGGGATGTTTCCAACTTTAGTGTCAGTTTCATCAGTGCTAGGGTGATCTTCTTGATCAAATGCTGAGCAATTGGCATTAATCTGACTTGGAGTATAGGGCTCAATGTGGAAGTTTGCAATAGGTTCTGACCTAATTGTAGCCTTAGTTCCATACCTCGTTCTGAACAGCATGTGTGACCAATCAGCGGACAAATATCCCCCAATCTTGGCAGTGAAGTCCCTTGACAAACATAGGGCAAAGAGTGGTGGAAGGTCTATGACTGACACATCTTGTAAGACAACAACATTTGGACATGCATGCAAGGTAAGACTCAAATTTCTAATCACTCCAACTGTTGCTATTGCTGTCCCATCCAGCTGCACTACTCCCTTAGATGTTATTTCATACTGAAGCCCTAGCTGATCAGCTATTTGTTTGGGCATGACAGAGCTACTTGCTCCAGAATCAATCATGCAATTATGCACTAGCTGATTTCCAATGATTAATGAAACATAGAAAGGAGGGGGTTTCAACATCTTACCTTGTTGTCCTCCATGATTTCCCTCAGGTTGGGCAGCATTTGTGAGTACCTTCTCTTGCATTTGGACCTACTGATTCGAAGTTGGCCAATCCTTCATGGCAGCTTGCAGCAGATCTCTTTGGCCTGGGATGGATAGGGATTCCCACATAGATATATTGACATTTGTCTTCTTCATCTGATCAATGATACTGAATGGTGATGAAGGATCTCTCTATTGTCCCTTGGTTTGCACATTTACTCCTTGTATGTGGGCAGCAATAGCTGGTATTTGAGTTGGCCTAGGGGTTGTTCTTGGCTGTCCTTATGCATTTGAAACTGGATTTGCTTGCCAATCATTTGTGGAGCTGTGGAAGGTTGTGGATCGGTTGGGGCTAATGGCTGTTCTTCACCCAAATTTCTCCTTTTTGACCTTGTGTTGGCTGCAACACCTTGAGAAACTGCCTGATTCATGCCACAGAAATCCTCTGCTACCAATTTACCAATGTGGTGTCATTTGGGGCTGATTGTTGTTTGAATGTTTCTTGTTGTTGGTTGTTTTCTTGTTTCACCCTCCACACCATGAGTTGTTACCATTAAAGCTTGATTCAAAGCACCATTGAAGCACATGGATTGATTATGAGGCTCATTACATGAAAAACACCAATCATACTCCTTGGCAATGTTGTTTTGTGCTGGTACTAATGCCCTAGATGAAGATATGGCATTTGGATTATAGGGTTGGAATGGTCTATCGTGACAGAGGCCTTGTTTGATTCATATTTGCAGCTGAATTAGGTGGCCTTTGAGGCTGATATGGCTGCCTATTAGGTTGAGCTTGAGGCTGATACGAAGGTCTAAAACCTTGAGCTTGCTTGTCTCTTGAGTGTGACCAGCTCATTGCCTAGATTTTGCAATTGCTTCATGACCTCTTGAAGCTCATTTGGGGCACTTGGAGATGAAGTGGAGGCTTCATTTGAACTCTGATTTCTAGGAGTGGGAATAGGAGCTAAGACAGGTGCTTGACTAGCACTTGGGCTCACTAAACTTGGATATAATGGCATTGGAGGCCTAGGAGCTATCTTGCCAGCTTGAATCAGACAATTTTCAGCTCTAATGGCTATACTATAAGCAGCAGGGATAGTTGTGCCTCCCATAGATTGAACCAACATAGAAATATCAGAATTTAAAGCTTTAAGGTAATATAGAAAAGCACCTTCTGCTGTTGGCCTGACTGCTACTGGAATCCTATCCCAAGACCTTTGAAATCTGAAGTTGAAATCAGTCAGCTGCTCGTTGGGGGCTCTCTTGATAGTTGTCAGCTGCTCCAAAAGAGACAAGTTGTCTCCCTTCTCTCCAAATTGATCATGAAGTGCAATACACAGCTGATTCCAGTTTGTGATAGAGCCAGCTTCAAGGCTCCTAAACCATTGCAATGCTTTCCCCTTGAATGAAGACGCCAACAATTTGACAGCTACATCCATTTCATTTATCTCATGGATTACACAGATGTTAGCAATGTCTTTTACATGATCACCAGGAGTGGTATGATTTTCTCCAGTGAAAAATGGAATGTTCTTCAATGCTGCAATTGGAACTGGATTCTGTGCATTGAGGGCGAGTGGGCTGCTGCCAGTGAAATTGACAAAGGGATTTAGTGGTTGCGCCATTCTGATTGGTCGAAGGACTCTTGAATACTGAATGAAAGGCCGAGCAGGTGGAGGAGTTGAGAGAGTTCTGTTTGGTGGAGATGGAGACCTTTGAATCCTTCTTCCTCTTTGCCTTCTTCTTGGAGATAATTGCAGGTATTCAAACAGCACTTCTTCTTCTCCAACTCTTGACCTTGTGATTCTTCTCATAAGCTTTTAGGCCTGCACTGCTGAAACCAATTGATATTCCTCTTGGAGTCACCAGATATGCGAATAATAGCTCTTTTCAAGCAAGAAAATTGTAGCAGATGCATATCAACTTTGCTGCAATAAAAATGAGACCTCTAGGTCCCACCGGGTGTGCCAAAACTATTAGTGCAAAATCACAGCACCCCTGGATGCAGATCAGGTTTCTAGGTTGATCACTTTGGCATCCAGTGTGATTGCATAACATTGAATCCTTTCTCCAAGTGTGGGACTTGAAAAATGAGAAAGGATTCTCCAGAGAAGGTTGGTTCCTATTCCTCTGTTCAGATGCACACGAAATATGTAGAGGGTTTTCTCAAAACCTAATCTAATCTACCAAGGAGACAAGGTAAGAAGATGCATAAAATAAATCTAAGCTAATAGAGGTGATGCACCAAGGAATGAAGAACACCTATTTTGCCAGTGAGCACAGACCATTCAAATGTGATATAAGATCATGCACAGATAACAAAACTTGTAGTGAAAGACCAGGAGGATGCAAGATGAACACAGAGAGGGTTGAGAATCATCCACAGACATGTATTACTTGCTCCAAAGATTGATACAATACACTGCAGAATGCCAAGAGGTAGAGTCATATTACAGTTTCAAATGAGAGGTTCGAACTCCACAAATTCGCCTGATAGGAGAAGAAGGGAGGAGCAAAACAAAAAATGTTCGACCCTTGAAAAGAAGCTCCTCTTTACAATATATAGAAAGAATGAGAGAGGAAAGAGAGAAGGAAAGCCAAATCTACCCCAACCACCTCTAGGTTGCATTCAATTCATCTCATCATGGCAGAAGCGGTGGATCCTGCAAAACGGTGGGCTGTCTAACAGAAGCGGTGAACTGTCTGCTGCATTAAAGTTGTTTGTTGAAGCATTACTTCTGCTTGTTATTTCACGCCAGAGGCGTTTCTTGATTTTCTCTCCAAACTGAACCAAAATGCAAGATTGACCCTAGAATCATGTAGAGAATCTCACAAGCTTTCCGTTGATATAAGGAACGTGCCAATCCGAGCTCTGGATCGAAAGTTATGGCGATCTGAAGATTTAGGGCAAAAACGGGCCAAAACGTGTTTTGAAAACTTTTCCCGTGCTTCGCCACCTGGACGACACGTGGCAGGCTCTGATTTGCTGAGCAACTCTCTCTCCTCCACCTCTCGGTGGATTTCTTTTGAAAATTCCTTGTGGGCCCTAGCTGGGACACGTGGCACTATCCCATTGGTTCGGGCCAGTGCTCGAAACTTTGCCCTTTGACTTTTGGCTTTTTCTCCTTGTGACACGTGTCGTGATCTGGTTGGTTCTCGGCCCTTTCGGCGATCCGCGTCCCGCGCGTCCCTATGTCCCATTTTTCCTTGTGCTCCTTGTGCTGATTTCAGCCGAACCGGCCGGTTCGCGTCCTCGCGGCCCAGATGTCCCAATTGCCTCCGGACTGTTTGTTCCCATTTCACCCGGTTCGGCCGGTTCGCGCCTTTTTGTCCCACCTGTCCCACTTTGTTTCGGACTGAAGTTCCTCATTTCGCCGATTCGGCCGGTTCGGGTCTATTTGTTCCAACTGTCCCAGAAACAGTTCGATTTTCCTTTCCTTCGGCCGAACCGCCTTTCCGCGTCCCACGCGTCCCGACGTCCCAACTGCTTTCGGACTGTTTGTTCTCATTTCGGCCGAACCGGCCGGTTCGCGTATCTTTGTCCCAGATGTCCCAAAGTAGTTAGTGCGAAAGTTCTCCTTTCCGGCTGATCCGGGCTTTCCACGTCCGTCGCGTCCATTTGTCCCACTTGTCCCAGTTGCTATTTGGGCCGCCTGGAGGCTTTTCGGCCGATCCGTGCCTTGACGTCCCAAATGTCCCAATTGCTCCTAGGACTAGGACTTAGCCGATTTTCACAATTTTTTCTGGATCAACCTACTTGCCTTCTGCAACTTTTTTCGCATTTTCTCAGAGCTTGCTCTTTTCAGCCTGGACAGGAGAGTTAGAAAATTTCCTGAAGGGACCCTGAACCCCGATTTTTGTTACAATCAATCAATTTTCTTGGGATTTGAATATTCTAACGTATGTTATCAAAATTACCCTAGGGGGTGAATTTTGGATAATGATACTTAACGAATCGAACTTGTGTTTGTTACAAATTCTTTATCATTTTGAAAACAGTTCTTGCATTCTATTTTTAATTGAGCTCAGCTCTTCTTGATTGACCCTTGTAGGGTGCTTAATGGTGTTAAGGGAAATAGAAACCCTGCTTCTAGATTCTTGTGAAAAATAAATTATTATGTACCCTTTACCTATATGGTCTACCCTAATAGATATGGGACTCAAGTAATTTACCTAACTATTACTACACCACTTTACGTGGGATGACATTCTAACCTAAGTTGTTAGCTTGAAAGGAAATAACCTAGGGGATGCTAAGTTATTTCTAAACCTATTGTTTTTGGTTAAATCTACATCCTATCCTAAGGTGGAAATTTATTGTTGGGGGTTATATCCTAAGGTTATATATTTAAACTAACCTAAGATAAATTCTATCTATCCTAAACTAATGGGATATGAAAGGGGACTTAAGGGTCATTGGCAAGTGGGGAAATAAGTAGTGGTTCCTAAGATTTTTATTGGGATTTGATTTTTATTTGGTTTTAAATGCATGAAAGTACTGCCAGTGTGGCAGGGGTTAGTGAAAGTTTAGAGGAACCTACGTGGAGGCATCTCTAAGTTTGGAAATGCATTATGAAGTGCAATTAGGTCTCGCTAACTATGAATGGTGGTGGTAAGGAAAGATAAGTGGGAAAATTGGATTTAATGGCATTAATGTGCCTCGGGTTTGGTGAGAAAGCCGTCTTGGAAGGCATGCCTGTGGCATATTTTTGGGGGTTGTTTTGCTTTGCATGCTTCACGATTTTTGCTTTGCATGGAGCTAGCTAGTTTTTCAAACCAGCAATTTGATCTGCACTTAGTGGCTATTTTTGAATTCTTTGATCTATTTTCGGTTCGAGGAATGTATAAGAGGCACTGTGGAAAAAGATTACTATTGTTTGATCTTTCTTGGAGAAGAAGAGGTCTTAGAAACTCAGCTGGAAGTCTTCTTCGAATCGGCAGAGGCACTATCAGGCATGATAGGCTCTACCCATTAATATTTCTTTCTTTCTTCTAAATGATTCATTAAAACAATTCTGCTCACTAGAAATTTTATATTTGCATGATGTATGTGGTTATTCACTTGCATGTATTCTTGGAAATTATGTGGGTTTTGGAATGTGAATCCTTTTCTGTTATTGAAATTTTTGGGAACTTTATTTGTACTGGTTGTTAGAGGTTTACATGTGATTGTTTGGAACTCTGCAACCTGTACTTGAAGCTCTTTTGAACTCTGTAACTTGAACTAGTAGTTTTGTTAATTGTATTTGAAGCTTGTAGCTTGTATTCAAAGCTTTGTTTTCTTGCATTCAAAATAATGTGGAAAGAGATGGCTTATTACTTATTGGGTTCTGAATTCATTGTTGAGTTGTTTTGTTTTGACCTGTACTTAAGCTCGTTGAGTTTGAAGTAGAAGCTCCTTGGCTATTTTGAACTGATAGTGTTGTTTGGATGGCTTTGTATCTCTGTTTAAGTTTGTGTTCAGGTAGTTGTAATAGAAATCCAATAATTTACTAAGCTTGTGTGAGGTTTGTGTCTAGTTTGAGCTTTTGTTGGGGCCTATTGAACGTTATGGACTGAATAGAACTTGGTAAGATTTGTACTTTAGGATGAGCCTTTGTATTTGACACTATAACTACATATGGTTCTTATGATGAACTCATAGTCAAGTTGTGAGTTTGTTCTATACTTTTACTTTGAGATAAGGTTTTATTCTTTTATGGAATTATTATCTCTTGAATCCTTTGGATTTGATTTTGTTTATCTAAACCAGTAATGGAATTTTGTGGGAAACCAGAATTTAGGTTTGATGCTCATACTTATCTCTCAAAGAAGTAATTTCATTTTTGTAATCTTTAATCCCTACTTGTTTTGCGCAAGCTAGGTTCTCGTTGTTCTATCTCGTTTCGTGAGACTTCATCTCATTTTTGAACTATCTTCTCGAGGGTGTCTTGAAATTTTTCTTCGGTTGGATGCCAAACTGGTAATCTCCTCACAAAATTCCTTCATGTCACTCCTTGGGTGTGAATGATCTTATGGCTTATGCCTTTGGACTATATAGTTTTCCTTGAACCCGACAGAGTAGGAGATATCAAAGAAAAATATTTCCCTCTCTGCCCTGAGTGAATCTTGTGTCTTGTGGGAAAACTTGACTGCTTTGTTCTTAGAAATGATTGGAACTAGAACTGTGTTCCATTATGGGACAGTCGTATCAGTTGTAGAGGTTCATGGAATGAATTACTTACTTCCTTTCTATCTTTTATGTTGAACAAACCCTACCTGTCTTATGATTTTAAAAGGAACTAGAGAGGTTTTTGGTTATTTTGTTCAGACGAGTTGGAAGAAGGTAGGACATGAACTTGTCTTATTGAATTACTTAACTACTTACTTCCATCTGAGTCGTGGGTTTTTTAGAATGCTAATTTTAAACCTGTTATTCTGTATGTGGTTTGAAAAGTTACAATATCACTTATCTGGATGTTGGTAATGTGGCTCTTTCTTGGGATTTTGAACTGCCTTCTCATTTGCAGTTTGTTGTTAATGTTTGTAATGGGAATTCAGTCTTCGAGTTGAGAGTTGTTGTGACTTTTTAATATTTTTCGATTGGAGGAATTTTACTCCACTATTATATCCTTGTTGAACCACCATGTATTAAAGAGAAAGAATTATACTCTCTTGGGGAATTCTACAGTTTGGGACTGTACTGTGTATTTCTTCTAAGATTTGATATTGGATTTGAGCTAGGTGAATGAGAATAGGTCTTCCTAGGAAGGTTGTATGGAAATTGGAAGTATGCGAGACTTTGACTATGCATTCAGTTTTGAGTTCTCTTTTGGAAACTAGCTTAATAATTTCTAAGTTTGTAATAGATGATAGATCTCATTTCACAGTATAAATGAAATGAAATATGGTTTGGATTCCTTGTTTGTTTGACATCCTTTTTCTGTTGACTGATAATTTTATTGATTCAACTTCTCGTTATTCAATTTTCTTCTTTGTCTATATGGAAGGATGAAACATACTAATATCAGTATATGTTGTAACTAACTCCTTGCAGATTGGAAAAAGTTAAATGTGTCCTTCTATCCTTATGAATTTATGAAATAATTTAATGACAAGACTTGTTGACTGTTTAATAGTTATTGATAGGATCAATTAAGTCTTGTGGTATAATTCTGATGTTGCAGATTATAATATGATCCTTTCTTAAAAGTAAATTCAGATTCTTAATTGTACTTCTTTCTTGATGTTATTACTTATGATTATCTACATGATGTTTTTCTATTGTTTCATGAAATAAAATTTGTTTAATGAAGCAATTAGTGGAATGCACTTTACTTTAATGCTTAGTGCTTATCATGCTCAGTTCATTGAACTGACCCATGCTAGCAATTTTGTAGATGGACATCATAAGTGATTAAAGAAGACAGGAACTTTCATGTTGTATTGGGTTATTTAATTTTGAACCTTATGTAAAGAGTTTCGATTCATTCTTGTATTGTATTGAAAAAGAAAAGTTGTATTCTTTTTGGAATGAAGGTTGTTTGTTATACAACATGCCTGAAATACATAGTCTTGTAAATGAATAAGTTTTAATGAGGAATTTGAATGTTGAAGGTTTACTCGTATTGGTTGTGTAAATTATCTTATATTTATGAAGAAAATGGAATTCCTATCTTGATGATATTATTCATATATGTTATATGTTTAATTCAGATAAACTTGATAAGTTAGATAAAAGGGAATTAGTTTAATCTCCCTTAATAAGATGCATCTTGTTAAGTTGCATAAGTTAACAATCTTATCTAAAAAATTCTAATATAGTATTGAAATGTGTAATGAATATGCGATAGAACTTTAGAGTTTGTGAAAGATAAGAAGGGTTTGACAAACCCTAACACTTAATCAAGTAGAGGAAGGTTCTTCCTCGCTAAATGAAATGTAACCCAAAGAATGGTGATATGATCATTAATCATTAGACTTCATTTCTTATAAAGTCTACCACTAGTTGAACCAATTTGGTTGCTACACCTTCTCTGAATGATTAAGTTATATTTAATGGAACTTATGATATTGTTGTCCTATTTTGGTTAACTGTTGTTAAACTAAATAAATGAACATTAAAAGCAATCATGAGTTAAAGGAAGTTATTTAATGCTTAATTGAATCAAGTATAGAACAAGGACTTAAGGAGTGTTGGATTAGGGTTAGCATAGGCATTGTAATCTATTTTATAATCCAAATTAATTTAACATTAATAATCTCCTTGGGGTATGTACATCGTGATGAGGTAGTTTTTGTAGGATGCTGGCACACGCCAAATACGGGTTGTACCTTCAAGAAGACTTGGGTCTTCTCGAGGATACAACGTTACAGCTGGCATTGCATTTGGAAACACCCTTATACATTGATCATATAGATCTACACACAATAACTACTTGAACTTAGTTTTCTATAGGTCGAGTTAGTTACATGTTTAGGATAGGGAGTAACTTTCAATAACTCAGGGTACCTTGGCACATCCAGTTGACTTAGGTCAACCGAGTATGCCCTTTTACCCTAAGTCATCAAAAGTGTCTTCCTATAATAGACTATGTTCCTAACCTGAGCTAGGGTTAAACCTTGGACAAGTGGATTGAGGAAACATTAGTAAAGACCATTCTATATAATAGAGGAGTGAGGTGAAGGACGTATTCCAAAATGATGAGTATGTCATCTAGGAATAGTGACATACACAGTATGTTGTAAATCTTTGGCCAAAGTATCGCAAGTTGCTAGTTGCATTGTCCTATGTCACCTAGTTTAAAGCCACGTGATATCAGATGAATATTGGTAACAAATATTCAGGTATGTTCTTTAAACAAGATCACTCAGTACCTAGTTTAGGGTGAAAACCAAGTATACAAAGTATACGATAAGTATTCAATACTTAAGGTGAAACATGAATAGATCGGTAGGTAACCGAGTCATGGAATGAATAGATCGGTGTATCACCGAGTCATTTACAACTGCATATGGTTATCTGTTATGAGATTGATTGGTATGGAATGTGTGTTCTAAATAATGTTTTATTTAGAATAGTGAACATTATGTAAAAAAATCCCTTGTTTCTAAAGTCTTAAAATGGGAATGTTAAATGGGAAGGTTGCAGCTCTTGGACCTATTGTGTCCATAATTTGATGTAACTTAAATTTTCTTATAACAAAAATTGTTAGAATAAGAGGAAATCTTGCAAATAACCCTCCACATGAGGAAGGAGTAAGCAACTACCTAGAAACTTGATGAGATCCTTGCTGCCCTTGGATGCAAGAGATCATTTGGTTGTACTTGAACAACAAGTAATGGGAAATGAGGAGGAAGAAGATGCTAACAACAACAATCATCCACCTCCTGGGGACAATGCCAATGTAGGTGTTGATAATAACAATGTGAACATACCTATTCAGCCTGAAAATAAAAAGGCTAGGCTGGAAGTGAACTCACTAATGATATAAAAAGGATAAGTCCACCTAAGTTTGATGGCACCACATTAGGATATGGAGTTGAGAAATGGCTCAGTGAAATGGAGAAATACTTTGCACTAAGGAATTTCTCAGAAGAAACAAAGGCGATATGGGTAGCATATCAGCTTTCTCATGAAGCATCTTCATGGTGGGACATTCGTAAGTATGAGATAAATATTGGTGAAACTAATATCACCCAGTATCAATTCAAATGTTACTTTAGGAACAATGGCTTCCGTAACTTTACTATGATCGAAAAAATGACTGAATTTCAGAACTTAGCTCGGGGAAAGGTAATGGTAACTGAGTTCTAGGAATGGTTTACAAAACTCCTTAAGTATGTACCTCAATACAAAACAAATGAGAAGTTCAGATATGGAAATTCATCATCGGATTGAACTCATTATAGGAGGAGAGGTGGATGTTCATAGCCCAACCACAATGGAACGGGTTGTTGAAAAGGCCATAAGGCAGGAATAGAAATTAAAGGCAATTTTTGCTCACAAGGAGGAAGTAAGGAAGAAAATTCCCAACTCCTCTTCATCATCTCTTACACCTAAGAAAGCACCATGGAAGAAATTTAGAATGAAAAGTAAGTTTTCATCGATGCTAATAAGAAAGCGGCAACAAACAATTTTGTTGGTAATGCATGAAACAACTTTGCTAAGAACAATAATAATAGACAAAAGTCCTATGGGGGTCAGAATGATAACTCTAAGGATGGAAATAAACCTGAGCCTAGGAAAGGACCTGTAGGAGGCTATTATAACTATGGAAAAGATCATTACGCAAATAAGTGCCCTTTGAAAAAGGATGATCGTAATCAACAAAGACAAGATACACGCCGCAAGATTATCAAAGAAGCAGGTGAGAAATAGGCCATGCCTATAGAAGTTCCGGGTAAATTGTTTGTTATACCTCGTAACTATTCTTTTTGATCTGAGCTACTAAATATTTTATTTCTAATAAATTATCGAAAAATTTAAAAGAAAAGTGGAAACATGGAATGTACGGTATGGAAACAATGATGTTCATATAGTTAGTATGTGTCTTTTTGGAGCAGTCCTTGATTTACCTAACTTTTCCACTGAAGTTGATCTTTATGTTGCACCTTTGGGGTCTTATGATGTAATCATAGGTGTTAATTGGTTAATAGAACATAAGGCTAAAGTGGATTGTTTTGAAAAACACATTAGTTGTTTAGATGACTACAGAAAACAGGAGATATTAAGGGTGTGAAATGTGAGATTTATGTTAGAAAACTGTCAGCTATGTAACTTAAAAAGGCCAAAAACAAAGGATGTACCTTATATGTAGTAAAAATTGTTGAAAAAACTGAAGAGAATAATGATATTATGGAACGATATCCATTGTTACGAGACTTCAGTGACATATTTCTAGAAGAATTGCCAGGTCTTCCACCCAAAAGGGAGTTTGATTTCATGATTGAGATCAAGCCTAGAACTAAACCTATTTCTAAAGCACCATATCGAATGACTACTACAAAATTAGTAGAGCTTAAGGCTCAGTTGCAGGAACTTTTGTCTAAAGGTTTGATTAGACTAAGTGTTTCACCTTAGGGAGCACCTGTAATTTTTGTGAAAAAGAAGGATGGAACACTTAGATTGTGCATTGATTATAGAATGTTAAACAAAGCAACAATCAAGAATAGATACCCACTCCCTAGTATTGATGATCTATTTGATCATATGCGTGGAGCATCGGTATATTCTAAGATCTTCGATCTGGATATCATCAATTGTGGATTAAGGATGAGGATATTCATAAAACAACTTTCAAAACAAGGTATGGACATTATGAGTTCATGGTTTTACATTTTGGATTAACTAATGCACCTACAACATTTATGAATTTAATGAATAATATCTTTCAAGAATACTTGGACAAATTTGTGCTCGTATTCTTGGATGACATTCTCATATATTCTAAAAGTATTGAGGAACACCATGAGCATTTGAAGATAGTTTTGGAAATATTAAGAAAGAGACAGTTATTCGGTAAGTTGTCTAAATGTTCTTTCTATGACATAGAAGTACACTATTTGGGACATGTAATAAGTAAGAATGGAATTGTTGTAGATCCTTCTAAAATTGTAGCTATAATTGAGTGGCCTGCACCAAAGAATGTACATGAAGTTAGAAGCTTCATGGGACTTGTTGGCTACTATAGGAAATTTGTAAAAGACTTCTCTAAGGTGGCTACACCAATAACTTCTTTACAGAAGAAGGATAAAAAGTTTGTTTGGAATGAGAAATGTGAAATTGCATTCAAAACTTTGAAGGAATAGTTAACTTCAACACCTATTCTTGCAGTACCAGATCCTAATGGATATTTTATGGTGGTAACTGATGCATCTGGTGAAGGTCTAGGAGGTATTTTGTTACAAAATGGTCATGTCATAGCTTACAAAAGTAGAAAACTTAAGTTACATGAGTTGAATTATGCTCCACATGATTTAGATCTTGCTGCCATTGTTCATGCATTGCAAGTTTGGAGGCATTACCTGTTTGGTAAACCTTTTAAATTAAAAACTAATCATCTTGGAATGAAATATATCTTCACTCAAATTAAATCTTAATGCAAGACAATGAAGTTGGTTAGAGTTTTTGTCTCAATATGATTTTGACATTAGTTATATCAAGGGTAAAGAAAATAGAGTGGCTAATGCCCTAAGTCGTAGGAAGCACATTTATGCTCTTATAACATTGAGAACTCAATTTAAGGATGAAGTAAAAAGTGTTATGGAATCTCATTCTTATTTTCAACAAGTAAAGATAACGCTTGCACGCAGGTTCTAGTGATTTGAGATATAAAGGTTTTCACTTTGATAATGAAGGAATCTTACGATTTGAAAATAGAGTATATGTACCTTTGCTAAACGATTTAAGGAAGAAATTGTTAGTAGAATTTCACAATTCACCTTTTTCTGACACCTGGTATTACAAAAATGCTTACTAATATAAAATAGCAATATTTCTCGAAGGGAATGAAAAAGGATGTAATAGATTTTTGACACATTGCCTTGAATGTTAATGTGTTAAAGCGAACATATGCACCCATCTGGTTTGTTGTATCCTCATAGCATACCGCAAACAAAATGGAAAGTGATAAGCATGGACTTTGTACAAGGGTTGCCTATGTCAAGAAATAAACATGATGTTATTTTAGTAGTTGTGGATAAACTAACAAAGGTAGCACATTTTATCGCTGGAAATCTGAAGGATGATTCTCCTGTGTTAGCTAAAATATTTGTACATGAAATTTTCAGATTACATGGAGTACCTAAATTAATCATTTCGGATAGAGATCCTAGAATGACGTCAAGATTTTGGCAAATGCTTAATGCAACTTTAGGAACTAAGCTAAATTTCTGTTACTGTATCATTCGAAAATGGATGGATAGGTCGAAAGAGTTAATCAATTTTTATAGGATATGTTACAAATGTATTGTATGGATCAGCAATACAAGTGGGAAGAGTACCTTCCACTAGTTGAGTTTGCATATAATAATACATATCATGCCTCTCTTAAGATGGCACCTTTTGAAGCATTATACAAAAGAAAATGTAGAACCCCTGTTAGTTGGGACAACATTGAGGATAGAGAGGTAATTAGACCTGAAACCCATGCTAAAATGGAACAAGTTAAATTGATTCGTAAACGCTTGAAAGAAACAGCAGATAGAAAAAAAAGTTATGTTGATTTGAAGCGGGTAGACATCAAATTTGAACTTGGTGAGAAAGTCTTTCTTCAGGTCAAACCAAAAAATAGCTCTATAACTTTTTACAAGGTGTGAAGTTATCATCTCGTTATGTGGGACCTTTTGAGATAATTGAATTAATCAACCCCGTAGCTTACCACTTAGCATTACCTCCCCGCTTTATCACAAATGCATGATGTTTTCCATATTTCTTTGCTTAAGAAATACGTTTCGATTTATCACATGTGTTAAATTGAATTCCTTGTAAGTCTAAGACCTAGGAATAATTGTTGTTAAACCCATAAAAGTTTTGGAAACTCACCAATTACATTTGAGAAATCATGATATAAGTCAATGCAAGGTCCAATGGGACCAGTTTAACGAAGAAAGTGCAACCTGGGAAAACCTGGATGATATGAAAACTACTTTTCCATATCTATTTGAACAGAATTGATTTTGTTGACTGACAAACAAAAATTGTTATTTTATCTTTATAATACAATAAGTATGCCAGTTTTGGGCAGATATTTATTTGTTTTGAATAAAAACTATTTAATGCTGATTTCTGAACTTAAAATTCGGATATTGTTGCAAACATATGTTAAGAAAGTGAATAAAAATTGATTATCCTAAATGCAATGACTAAAATGAGGTAATCATCGAGATGATGATTCTTTTTAGGAGGGAAGCATGTAACACCCTTGACAATGGTTATATTCCTCCTTTGCATTTCAAGTGTTGACATGTGATTTTCTTGATAAAGATGTGTTCTTTTGACTGCTAAAGATCATGCTTGAAATGGATAAATCATTTATGCTCTTTGATTGAAGGGCTGGTATGCTATTGCTTGCAATAATCTATTTCACTTCTCATGGGAAAAGTTGTAATCTAGTTTTAAGAGTTGCAACTTACCTTTCACTATTGGACTCGTCTTTAAATCAATTCCATTGATCCAAGGTATGTTTTAAATCTTCTTATCAAAACTGACATTCATCGATTAAGAGACTTAACGACTGAACTTGTGTTTGTTGCAAATTCTTTATCATTTTGAAAATAATTCTTGCATTCTGTTTTGTGTTGAGCTTGGCTCTTCTTGATCGACCCTTGTAGGGTGCTTAATGGCATTAAGGGAAATAGAAACCCTGCTTCCAGATTCTTGAGAAAAATAAATTATTATGTACCCTTTACCTATACGGTCTACCCTAATAGATATGGGACTCAGGTAATTTACCTAACTATTACTACACCACTTTACGTGGGATGACATTCTAACCTAAGTTGTTAGCTTGAAAGGAAATAACCTAGGGGATGCTAAGTTATTTCTAAACCTATTGTTTTTGGTTAAATCTACATCCTATCCTAAGGTGGAAATTTATTGTTGGGGGTTATATCCTAAGGTTATATATTTAAACTAACCTAAGATCTAACCTAAGATAAATTCTATCTATCCTAAACTAATGGGATATGAAAGGGGACCTAAGGGTCATTGGCAAGTGGGGAACTAAGCGGCGGTTCCTAAGATTTTTATTGGGATTTGATTTTGATTTGGTTTTAAATGCATGAAAGTACTGCCAGTGTGGTAGGGGTTAGTGAAAGTTTAGAGGAACCTATGTGGAGGCATCTCTAAGTTTGGAAATGCATTATGAAGTGCAATTAGGTCTCACCAACTATGAATGGTGGTGGTAAGGAAAGATAAGTGGTGAAATTTTATTTAATGGCATTAATGTGCCTTAATTTTGGCGAGCAAGTCATCTTGGAAGGCATGTTGGCGGATTTTTTGGGGTTGTTTTGCTTTGCATGCTTCACGATTTTTTCTCTACATGGAGCTAGCTGGTTTTTCGAACCAGTATTTTGATCTACACTTAGTGGTTATTTTTGAATTCTTTGATCTATTTTCGGTTTGAGGAATGTATAAGAGGCACTGTGGAAAAAGATTATTATTGTTTGATCTTGCTTGGAGAAGAAGAGGTCTTGGAAACTCAGCTGGAAGTCTTCTTCGAATCGGAAGAGGCACTATCAGGCATGATAGGCTCTACCCATTAAGATTTCTTACTTTCTTCTAAATGATTCATTAAAACAATTCTGCTCACTGGAAATTTTATATTTGCATGATGTATGTGGTTATTCACTTGCATGTATTCTTGGAAATTATGTGGGTTTTAGAATGTGAATTCTTTGTTGTTATTGACAGTTTTGGGAAATTTCTCTGTATTGGTTGTTAGAGGTTTGCATGTGATTTGTTTTGGAACTCTGTAACCTATACTTGAAGCTCTTTTGAACTCTATAACTTGAACTAGTAGTTCTGTTAATTGTATTTGAAGCTTTGTTTTCTTGCATTCAAAAATAATGTGGAAAGAACCAGTTTATTGCTTGTTGGGTTTTGAATTCATTGTTGATTTGTTGTATTTAGAACTGTACTTAATCTTGTTGAGTTTGAATGAGAAGCTCCTTGGCCGTTTTGAATTGACAGTGTTTTTTGGATGGCTTTGTATCTCTATTTAATTTTGTGTTCAGGTAGTTGTAATAGAACTCCATGAATGTACTAAGCTTGTGTGAGGCTTTGTGCCTTGTTTGAGCTTTTGTTGGGGCCTTGTGAACATTTTGGACTGAATGGAACTTGGTAAGATCTGTACTTTAGGATGAACCTTCGTATTCGACATTGTACCTACATTTGGTTCTTATGATGAACTTGTAGTTGAGTTGTGAGTTTGTTCTGTACTTTTACTCCAAGATAGGGTTTTATTCTTTTATGGAATTATTAACTCTTGAATCACCTTGGATTTTCTTTTGTTTATCTGAATTGGTAATGTAATTTTGTGGGAAACTGGAATTTAGGTTTGATGTTTGTACTTGTCTCTCGAAAAGTAATTCCATTTTTTTAATCTTTATTTTGTACATATTTACGAGTTGGGTTCTATTGTTCTATCTAGTTTTGGAGACTTCATCTCCTTTTTGAACTGTCTGCTCGAGGGTGGCTTGAGAGTTTGCTTTGGTTGGATGTCAAACTGATAATATCCTCACAAAATTCCTTCATGTCACTCCTTGGGTGTAAATGATCTTATGGCTTATGCCTTTGGACTATATAGTTTTCCTTGAACCCGACAGAGTAGGAGATATCAAAGAAAAATATTTCCCTCTCTAGCCTTGAGTGAATCCCGTGTCTTGTGGGAAAACTTGACTGATTTTTTCTTAGAAATGATTGGCTGGACCGTGTTCCATTATGGGACAATCGTATCAGCTTTAGAGGTTCATGGAATGAATTAATTACTTCCTTTCTATCTTTTATGTTGAACAAACCCTACTGTCTTATGATTTTAAAAGGAACTAGAGAGGTTTGTGGTTATTTTGTTCAGACGAGTTGGAAGAAGGTAGGACAAAACTTGTCTTATCAAATTACTTAACTACTTACTTCCATCTGAGTCATGGGTTTTTGTAGAATGCTAATTTTAAACTTGTTATTCTGTATGTGGTTCAAAAAGTTACAGTATCACTTATCTGGATGTTGGTAATGTGGCTCTTGCTTGGGATTTCGAACTGCCTTCTCATTTGCAGTTTGTTGTTAATGTTTGTAATGGGAATTCAGTCTTCAAGTTGAGATTTGTTGTGACTTTTCAATCTTTTTCGATTGGAGGAATTTTAATCCACTATTATATCCTTATTGAACCACCATGTATTAAAGAGAAGAATTATACTCTCTTGGGGGCATTCTATAGTTTGGGACTGTATATTGTGTATTTATTTTAAGATTTGATATTGGATTTGAGCTAGGTGAATGAGAATAGGTCTTCTGGGAAGGTTGTATGGAAATTGGAAGTATGAGCACTTTGATTGTGCAATCGATTTGAGTTCTCTTTTAGAAACTAGCTTAAGAATTTCTAAGTTTGTAATAGATGATGGATTTCATTTCATAGTATAAATGAAATGAAATATGGTTTGGGGTCCTTGTTGGTTTGAGATCCTTTTTTGTTGACTGATAAGTTTATTGATTGAACTTCTCATTATTCGATTCTCTTCTTTGTCTATATGGAAGGATGAAACATACTAATACCAGATATGTTGTAACTAACTCCTTACAGATTGGAAAAAGTTAAATGTTCCCTTGTATCCTTATAAATTTATGAAGTAATTCAATGGAAAGACTTGTTGATTTGTTGGTGTAAAATCACAAAGACCCCTAGATGCGAGATCGTGTTTCTAGGTTGATCACTTTGGCATCTAGTGTGATTGCACAACATGGAAACCTCTCTCAAGCGTGGGACTTGTGAAACTGAGAGAGGAATCTCCAGAGAAGGCTGGTTCCTGCTCCTAAACTACCTGCCACAAGCTATTCCAGTGCAGGCAAGCTAATCTAATCCTAATCTAACAACGCCAAGGAGACAGAGAGAGAGAGAGAAAGGAAAAGAACAAAAGCCTACACTAAAACGGTGATACACCAGAGAAGGAGAATGTTGAACATCTATCAAAACTACCATGGGACAAAGAGAGGTGAGCAATGGGAAGGATGGACAGATGCATCATAGGCCCAAGGATAGATTTCACACAGAAAATGTCCCAAAACTCCATGAACACAGCTCCAGACCTGCAATGAACATTCAAACATGCACAAATACCTACAATGAAGAGAGGCAAGAAGAGAACAAACAAAAGACGAGCAAGGATGGACAGATGCATCACAAAACATGCTTTTTGTTGCTCCAGAAGTTTGCACAGAACATCATTCCATTAGTAAAAGGCAAAAATGCCATTACAGAGCAGGGAGGAGGTTCGAACTCCATTTTCAACCCTAGAGAAGAAAAGAAGGGAGGGCAGAGCAGAAAAGATGAACAACTTGTTATCTTTTTAAAATGAGCCAAATCTGGCTTTATACAATGCATGGGTCGAGCCCAGGAGACAGAAAACATAGGAAAACATGTAAGCAGCCCAACCATTGACCAAAATGCATTCTTCATTAAAATCGGTGGTTGAGACATCACTTCTGGCCATGCTGAAGAAGAATGCGACCCATGTGCATTAAAACTGGTTGTTGAAACGTCGCTTCTGGCCATTATCACGCGTCAGATCTGTTTCTCAATTTTCTCTCTCTAGACTACACCAAAATTTGAGATTGATCCCAGAATCATGTAGAGAATTTCATAAGCTTTCCGTTGATATAAAGAACGTGCAAATCCGAGCTCTGGATCGAAAGTTATGGAGGTCTGAAGTTTTAGGGCACAAAACAGGTGAAAACGTGTTTTGAAATCTTTCCCGCGCTCTGCCACCTGGATGACACGTGGCACGCATTGATTGGTCGTGTGATTCTCTCTCCTCTACCTTTCGGTGGGCTTTCTTTTGAAATTTCCTTGTGGGCCCTAGCTGGGACACGTCGCACTATCCCATTGGTTCGGGCTGACCCTTCAAAACTCACCCTTTAACTTTTTGACCATTTCCTTTGTGACACGTGTCGTGATTTGATTGGTCTGCGGGTTTTCCGGCTTTCCGCGCCCTTCGCATCTTTTTGTCCCGGATGTCCCAGTGCTATTTGGGACAAAAACCTCAGATCCGCCTGAAATGGGCTTCCTTGTCCCTTATCTCGCCGATGACACGTGGCGCAATCTGACAAGGCTCTCGGCTATCTCAGCTCCTTCGGCGATCCGCGTCCCGCGCGTCCCTTTGTCCCATTTGCCCCAGGGCTGAATTTCCCTGTTTCAGCCGAACAGGCCGGTTCACGTACATTTGTCCCAGATGTCCCAGTGCTTCGTGGGACAAATTCTTCCGGTCGCCCGATCGGCGATTCGCATCTTTTTGTCCCACTTGTCCCACATTGTTTCAGACTGAAGTTTTCCATTTCGGCCGATCCGGCTGGTTCACGTACCTCATGTACTCTTGTCCCGAACTGTCCTGCTCAGTAGTTAGTCATTTTCTTCCTCTTTCAGCCGGATCGGCCTCTCGCATCCGCCGCGTACTTCTGGCCCGATTGTCCCAAATGCTTAGTGGGCCGCCTGGAGGCTTTTCGGCCGATCCGCACCTAGATGTCCCAAATGTCCCGACTGCTCCTAGGACTAGGACTTAGCCATTTTTTGTGATTTTTCCTGTTTCAATCTACTTGCATGGAACTGCAAAACTCTGATGCATGTTATCAAAATTTACCCTGGGGGGGTGAAATTTTGACAACAGTTTTGATGACTCAGCGGGGTCACCTACCTGCTAGGTGAATGATCAGTAGCCTGAAGCAATCCATTGGGCATGGAGTCATAAGCAAGCCTGAAAACTGATCTGAACTTTGAAAACTTCCCTCTGAGCCACTTGAATCCCACCGGACATGGAGTTGTTCTCACCAAAATGCCACTGAAACGAACTGTGCAAGAGCAGAACCAGCAACACCAAAACTATGTACAGAACTAAAAATCATACATGCTCCAAATGGAACATGCAGAGTGTGCACAAGCACTTCTTCTACTGAAAGCAAACCTACCTACTCTACTCTAACTGGAAGCAAAAGCAAGCTAAACAAACCCTGCAATTGGTTGTGAGAAATAGCTTCCCTTTCTCAAAAGTGGCAGCCATGCAATTGATTTGGCACTGATCATGGCTGTTTGGATGGATGGAAAATCAACAAGAAGCTGGTCTTCTATCCAAATCATCAAAGTATCAGCTGAAAACAAATCCAATACCTCTTTTAGTTGCTCTGCATTTGGATTGAAGAGGTATGGCAGCTGATCCTTGGTACTTTGTAGCTCACCCTCATGCTCAGAAGAAAGCATGACTGGTTGTGACTTCTCCTTTGGCTCCAATGAAGCCAAATACCTGATTGGGCAAGGTATGGTCCTTTGAGTATGCCCATTGCTGTGATTTTCAACCCCAAGAATGGAGTCTTCTTGTAGACCTTCTTGAATGGATGGTGTGGAAGAAATGGTGAAATTCCTCTGTCCTTTCTCTTCCTCCAATGAAGAACGTGAAAGATTAAAATCTTCCAATCTTGATTCCGAAGAGTTGTTATCAGATGCAGGCTGCTGCAAATGAATGTTCTCCTTCATGACAACAGACTCTTGTGTTTGGAATGTGGATGATGAAAGAGAGAATGGTGGAAATTCAACCGGCTCTTCTCCATCAAAACAGTCCTCCAAATCTGACAGATAAACTGCCTCATGGCTGTCCTGCTGCAAATGTTCAACTTCCTCCATGGTGTCCTCTTGATCTGTAACTTGACCACCATGGTTTCTTTCTCCCTTCAACATTGAGTTTGAGAGGTCAAACTCCTCTTCAGCACTGGAACTTGAGAGAGGTGAAGTAGAAAGAAGAACTGAAGGTTCTCCTGTAGCCTGCTTTGTGCTCAGAGCTCTTGGATCTGCACTTTTCTCCCCCACAGCTGGAATGTGCTCCTCTTCTTTTGGATTTGGAGCAGCTTCTCCTTCCTCCAATGTTTGAAGACAATCTTGCTCTTGATTGAACTCTTCCTCTAGCATGAAGTTTGTCAAGTCAAACTCTTCAATCTGCTGCTCTAGAGGACAAGTTGGGACTGCAAGATCTTCTTCTTCTGCTGCAACAAAATCAGTCCTAACCACCACCTGTTCTCCAACCCTAGCCTCTTCTGTAGGTTTAACCATCAAGGGGATCTTTGTCATCCCAAATTTGGCAGCCAAACTTACTAAGCTCTTAATCATTTCTTCTTTTCTTGGCTCTTCCTCTTGCTGTCCTTGATGACTGAATTTTGCAATTTCTTCTTCCCCACATGGAATTGGGAATGCAAGAGGTGGGATGGGTTGTAACTCAACTGATTTGACAATTTTTTGTGGTGGTGGAGGAGGTGAAACCTCTTGTTTCTTTGGAGTGGGAGGTATTTCATTTAGCTCTTGTGGAGGGGATGACTGTTTAGAAGGAAAAAGGAAAGAAGAATTGAGGTGTGGTGGAAGACTGAGAGGTGGAGACATGGGATCAACATTTGGGACAGCAGATGGAGAGTTTAAAATTTGCAAGTTCAAATGAGATGCTTTGCTTTGCTTGAGTAATGGGAAGAGAAAATCCAGATGATGGTGTAGAACTTACCCATTGACAAGGTTGTTCAACACCGAATGTATAGGCCTCTATTTCTGCTGTCCATTGTGCAAGTTGGGGCAGCATCTTTATCATGAAGTCCAGCTTCTCCTGAGGGCTGAAGTGTCTTGGAAAAGGGCCTCCCCATGGACAAGGAGTCCTGCAACCAATTCTGAAAGCTCTCATTTGAGCTGTTGCTCTGGACTGCACCATCTCTACCTCCATCTTTTGGATTTTCTCCAACAAACCAGCATCTTGGATCTGATGGTCTTCATTGTATGCACACCCTTGCTCTTGGAAAGCTCCATAGCCAAACTAACTTTGGCACAGCCGCTCATATGGGTATGCATACTGATCTTGAATCTGCTCAAAATGCTGATTTGGAGGATTTGTAAAACATGTTGGAGGTGTGATATACTGCTATTGTTGATGTGGATTCCATGATGGAAACGAAGTCATGATTGCACAACCTCATGGAATGGGAAAGAATGAAAGAGATGGAAAGAAGGATGAATGGGAATGGATGGAAAACGGGTCTGCAACTTCAGAAGTGGGTTGCTGATCAGATGGAGTCACCAGATGTGTTTGCAAGTGCCTCCAAAGGCTGAAATCTTCACAGGAGCACATCAACCTGCAAAAGATGAAGTGCAAGACCTCTAACGTCCCACCAGGCGTGCCAAAACTGTTGGTGCAAAATCACAAAGACCCCTGGATGCAGATCAGATTTCTAGGTTGATCACTTTGGCATCTAGTGTGATTGCACAACATGGAAACCTCTCTCCAAGCATGGGACTTGTGAAATCGAGAGAGGAATCTCCGAGAGAAGGTTGGTTCTGCTCCTAAACTACCTTCCACAAGCTATTCCAGTGCGAGGCAAAGCTAATATAATCCTAATCTAACAACACCAAGGAGACAGAGAGAGAGAGAGAGAGAAAAAAAAAGGAAAAGAACAAAATCCTACACTAAAACGGTGATACACCAGAGAAGGAGAATGTTGAACATCTATCAAAACTGCCATGGGACAAAGAGAGGTGAGCAATGGGAAGGATGGACAGATGCATCATAGGCCCAAGGATAGATTTCACACAGAAAATGTCCCAAAACTCCATGAACATAGCTCCAGACCTGCAATGAACATTCAAACATGCACAAATACCTGCAATGAAGAGAGGCAAGAAGAGAACAAACAAAAGACGAGCAAGGATGGACAGATGCATCACAAAACATGCTTTTTGTTGCTCCAGAAGTTTGCACAGAACATCATTCCATTAGTAAAAGGCAAAAACGCCATTACAGAGAAGGGAGGAGGTTCGAACTCCATTTTCAACCCTAGAGAAGAAAAGAAGGGAGGGCAGAGCAGAAAAAATGAACAACTTGTTATCTTTTTAAAATGAGCCAAATCTGGCTTTATACAATGCATGGGTCGAGCCCAGGAGACAGAAAACATAGGAAAACGTGTAAGCAGCCCAACCATTGACCAAAACACATTCTTCATTAAAATCGGTGGTTGAGACATCACTTCTGGCCATGCTGAAGAAGAATGCGACCCATGTGCATTAAAACTGGTTGTTGAAACGTCGCTTCTGGCCATTATCACGCGTCAGAGCCGTTTCTCAATTTTCTCTCTCCAGACTACACCAAAATTCAAGATTTATCCTAGAATCATGTAGAGAATTTGATAAGCTTTCCGTTGATATAAAGAACGTGCAAATCCGAGCTCTGGATTGAAAGTTATGGAGGTCTGAAGTTTTAGGGCACAAAACAGGTGAAAACATGTTTTGAAATCTTTCCCGCGCTCTGCCACCTGGATGACACGTGGCACGCATTGATTGGTTGCGTGATTCTCTCTCCTCTACCTTTCGGCAGGATTTCTTTTGAAATTTCCTTGTGGGCCCTAGCTGGGACACGTCGCACTATCCCATTGGTTCGGGCTGACCCTTCAAAACTCGCCCTTTGAATTTTTGACCATTTCCTTTGTGACACGTGTCGTGATTTGATTGGTCCACGGGTTTTCCGGCTTTCCGCACCCTTCGCATCTTTTTATCCCGGATGCCCCAAGGTCTTTGGGATGGGACCGAAACCTCCGATCCACCCGAAATGGGCTTCCTTGTCCCTTATCTGCCGATGACACGTGGCGCAATCTAATTGGCTCTTGCTATCTCGGCTCCTTCGGTGATCCGCGTCCGTGTGTCCCTTTGTCCCATTTTCCCAAAGTCTTTGAATTTCCTGTTTGGCCGAACCAGCTAGTTCGCGTACATTTGTCCCAGATGTCCCAGTGCTTCGTGGGACAAATTCTTCCGGTTCGCCTGATCCGGCCGATTCTTGTCTTTTTGTCCCACTTGTCCCACATTGTTTGGATCCGAAGTTTTCCATTTCAGCCAATCCGGCCGCACGTACCTCGCATACTCTTGTCCCAAACCGTCTGCCTTTCGGCCAGCTTAGTCATTTTCTTCCTCTTTCGGCTAGATCGGCCTCTCGCGTCCGCCACGTACTTCTCGGCCCGATTGTCCCAAGTGCTTAGCGGGCGCTGGAGGCTTTTTGGCCGATCCGCGCTAGATGTCCCAAATGTCCCGACTGCTCCTAGGACTAGGACTTAGCCATTTTTCGTGATTTTTCCTGTTTCAATCTACTTGCCTGGAACTACAAAACTCTGATGCATGTTATCGAAATTTACCCTGGGGGGGTGAAATTTTGACAACATTGATTGCTTAATCGTTATTGATAGGATCAATTAAGTCTTGTGGTATAATTCGATGTTATAGATTATAATATGATCTTTTCTTAAGTAAATTCATTTTATTAATTGTACTTCTTCCTTGATGTTATTAGTTATGATTATTTACATGATGTTTTGCTATTCTTTCCGTAAAGCCAATTTTGTTTAATGAAGCAATTAGTGGAATGCACTTTACTTTAATGCTTAGTGCTTATCATGCTCAGTTCATTGAACTGAATTGTGCTAGCAATTTTTTAGATGGACAATGTAAGTGATTAAAGAAGACAAGAAATTTCATGTTGTATTGGGTTATTTAATTTTGAACCTTATATAAAGAATTTCGATTCATTCTTGTATTGGATTGAAAAATAAAAGTTGTATTCTTTTTTTAATGAAGGTTGTTTATTATATAGCATGCCTGAAATACATAGTCTTGTAAATGAATAATTTTTAATGAGGAATTTGAATGTTGAAGGTTTACTCATATTGGTTGTGTAAATTATCTTATATTTATGAAGAAAATGGAATTCCTATCTTGATGATATTATTCATATCTATTATAGGTTTAATTCGGATAAACTTGATAAGTTAGATAAAAGGGAATTAGTTTAATCTCCCTTAATAAGATGCAGCTTGTTAAGTTGCATAAGTTAACAATCTTATCTAAACAATTCTAATATAGTATTGAAATGTGTAATGAATATGTGATGGAACTTTAGAGTTTGTGAAAGATAAGAAGGGTTTGATAAACCCTAACACTTAATCAAGTAAAGGAAGGTTCTTCCTTGATAAATGAAATGTAACCCAAAGGATGGTGATATGATCGTTAATCGTTAGACTTCATTTCTTATAAAGTCTACCACTAGTTGAACCAATTTGGTTGTTACACCTTCTCTAAATGATTGAGTTATATTTAATGGAACTTATGATATTGTTGTCCTATTTTGGTTAACTGTTGTTAAAATAAATAAACAAACATTAAAAGCAATCATGAGTTAAAGGAAGTTCTTTAATGCTGAATTGAATCAAGTATAGAACAAGGAATTAAGGAGTGTTGGATTAGGGTTAACATAGGCGTTGTAATCTGTTTTACAATCCAAATTAATTTAACATTAATAACCTCCTTTGGGTATGTACATCATGATGAGGAAGTTTAGGTAGGATGCTGGCACATGCCAAATTCATGGTTGTACCTTCGAGAAGACTTGGGTCTTCTCGAGGATACAATGTTACAATTGACATGTGGCAACACCCTTTTGCATTGATCATCTAGATCTACACACAATAAGGACTTGAACTTAGTTTTTCTCTAGGTAGAGTTAGTAGCATGTTTAGGATAGGGAGTAACTTTCAATAACTCAAGGTACCTTGGCACATCCAATTGACTTAGGTCAACCGAGTATGCCCTTTTACCCTAAGTCATCGAAAGTGTCTTCCTATAATAGACTATGTTCCTAACCTAGGCTAGGGTTAAACCTTAGATAAGTGGACTGGCGGCAGTCAGTAAAGACCATTCTAGATAACAGAGGAGTGAGGTGAAGGATGTATTCCAAAATGATGAGTATGTTGGCTAGGAATAGTGACATACACAGTATGTTGTAAATATTTTGCCAAAGTATTGCAAGTTGCTAGTTGCATTGTCCTATGTCACCCAGTTTAAAGCCATGTGATATCAGATGAATATTGGTAATAAATATTTAGGCATGTTCTTTAAACAATATCACTTAGTACCCGGTTTAGGATGAAAACCAAGTACACGAAGTATATGATAAGTATTCAATACTTAAAGTGAAACATGAATTGATCGGTAGGAATCCGAGTCATCAAATGAATAGATCGATGTATCACCGAGTCATTTACAACTCGCATATGGTTATCTCTGTTATGAGATATTTTGGTATGGAATGTGTGTTCTAAATAATTTTTATTTAGAACAGTGAACATTATGTAAAAAAAAATACCTTGTTTCTAAAGTCTTAAATGGGAATGTTACAGGAGTGCGGGAGAGGGTGTTTGAAACATTAAAGGATAGGCTTGTCACCGCACCTATATTACGTTTTCCTCTTGGGACAAGCCCTTTCATGTCCATGTAGATGCCTCAGGGACCGCTATTAGAGAAGTACTTGCATAGCCAAGTGAAGGAATTGTTGATCATCCTCTGTGTTTTGCAAGAAGGAAAATGACACTAGTAGAGCGAGAAGTACACCACAACCGAGCATGAGGTATTATCAATGATCTACGTGATTTTCAAGTTTAAACAATATCTGTTGGCAATACCCTTTTTGTTTTACACCAACCACATGACATTAAATTATTTGGTGAACAAGACTATTCTACAAGGGCACATATGTCGGTGGGTGTTGTTGTTTCAAGATTTTGAATTGACCGTTGTAGTGAATCCTGGGAAAAGAAATTGTGGACCTGATCATTTGTCGAGAATTGATTCAAGGAGGACATGTAGAGTATTGAGGAGATAATGCCATATGCACAAATTTTTAGGTTACAAGGTGCGTACCCTCGGATAAGGAAGAGATTGTAGTATTTTTAAAGGAAGGTGTGGCACTAGAAGGAGTGAAGACATTAGAGAAAAGTAGTTGGCCATACGTGTCGTGCCCTACATATTAATCGGTGGAGACGTATACAAGTTGGGACATGATGAATTTTTCTATAGATGTGTATTAGAGCATGAGTGCCCAGCCATCATGGATGAAGCACATGGAGGAAGTGCGGGTGGGAATTATACAGTGATGCCACCATGCGTAAGATATTAATAGTAGGTTTATGTTGGGAAGTCTGTATAAGGATTGTAAAGACTATTGTAAAGCATGTGACCATTGTCAGTGCATTGGAAAACCAAGAAGGAGAGATGAAATGCCTTTGCGCCCTATCCCTAGCATGGAGCATTTTGAAAAGTGGGTAGTCATGCTATTTCATCACTTGCACGGATTATTTGACCAGGTGGGCAGAGGCAGCCCCAACTAAAGATTACACAACAGCCATAGTGGCAAGGTTCTTGTGGGAGAACATTATCATGAGGTATGGATGTCCATTGAGTTTGACCAGCGATAGGGGTACACATTTCTTGAATGAGATCGTGAGGATCCTGTTAGTAGAGTTCATGGTGGCTCATCACAAGACTACACCCTATCACCCACAAGCAAATGGAACCGTGGAAGCATTCAATAAAATACTGAGTCATACCACGACCAAAATTTGTGTGTCGAAGACAAGATTGGGAAGAGAAAGTATCGTAGTATTTTGGGCTTATAGGACAATGTATAAAATCTTTGAACAAAGCCACACCGTTTCATTGGTGTTTTACTTAGAAGTTGTTTTTCCAGTTGAATTCATGTTACCTTCTTTGTGAATAGTGTGCACAGGAGGGTTGGCTGATGAGCAAACATTGGAAGAAATAATTGAGGAGTTAATGAAATTTGATGAAAGATGATCACTCACTGGGTGGAGCTAAACAACAGAGAAAGCAAAGTAGAAAGATTGGCATGATCACCACATTAGAAACAAGAAGTTTGAGGTTGGGCATATGGTTTTACTATATGATTCTAAGTTTTTGCACCATCTTGGGAAGTTGAAAGTCCATTGGTTGGGTCCTTACACAATCTCGTACATCCTTGATTCAGCGCATGCCTCATTAAGCGCTAGATGGGACAAAGTTACCTAGACACTTCAATAGGAGTAGGCTAAAGCCCTACTATAAATAAGTCTTCTTGGTGTTTGTAAATAAGGCAGTTTTTCCAGTTAGTTTAGAAATTTCCTTTATGCATTTATTTTCTTGTGTTTCCCTTTTGCATTGTTGTTTTGTTTTATGCCTTGGGCGTCGGTAACCTTATTGCTAATTTTGGAGAATTTTTGAGTGCACAGAGGACTGTGCATCGTTTTAAGTGTGGGGTGGAGTAATGTGAAGGAGCGCATGGTTAAAGTGCCAAGGAAGTTTGTGTTAAAAATCCCAGTTGAATGGCTTGGTTGAAAGAGGTGTATGGAGAGAAAAGATAGAAAAAGGATGGTTAGTGCCAAGATAAAGCTACTTTTAGATCCCACATACAAAGGAGGAGAAAGTGCATTAAGCAACATGAGGTAGGTGAGAGTAAAAATCAAGACAGAAGAAGTGCCTTCGGTGCTGGTTTTGCATGCGTAAGAGTCTCCTGTCAAGTTGGATTGATTGTGCACCAGAAGGTTGGAGGAGTTTTCCATACATGGTTGGGCGCATGAGGAAAAGCGCTTAAGTCGCTTCATTTGAAAAAGTCATATTAAATGAAGATAGTATGGTGGTAGGTGAAGTATCATTTAATGCTCAAAAAGGGAAAAACTATAAATAAGGGGGTTGGGACACTTCATTTTTCACTTTGCGTATAAGAGAACGAAGCACTTTTTGCACCTTTGCAAACTAGGGCTTCCAAAAAAATTGATCCGTGTGAAGAAAAATTTGGAGAATTGAAGCATGAGTAGTTAGTTCATATTTATGAACCAGGAGGAAGGAATTTCATGGGCATGGGAGAAAGTGTGAGAAGATGTCGTCTTGTGAAGGGAGTATCCCAATTAGGGTTTGAAGAACTAGGGCACGGGGTTAAGTAATTTTCTTCACAAGTTTGAGATCTAGGGTTGGAGAGAGTGGAAGAACAAAGTAACAAAAGTGATTGAAGTGGGTAGAAGACCTAGAAAATGGCACCCAAGAAACTAGCTAGTACACCCAAGAAGGGCAAAGGAAAGGGCAAGGGAAAACAACAAGAAATTGAAGCAAGCACAAATGAGGAATGGTATGCAGAAATGCAGTACCCAGATGGAGTGTTGTTGGGGAAGGAGTGGGAGTCCCATCTTAGGGATATGTCCGTAAATGATTATAATCATTAGACAAGCACAATTGAAAAGGAGTTGGCACTGGAGTTAGTGCACCCAACAAACAAGAGGATGCCAAAAGGTTTTCCTATATATAATGATGACGTGAAGGTCAAGTTGGAGAAGGCAGGGTTACTACAACTCTTTGAGTTTCCCTACTTCAAGAAACCTAAGCGATCGTATCAAAGGATGATGTCGTGTGTGTATGAGGACTATTTCCACTTCATAGGGTGCAAGATGCACATAAATCCTCAGCTCATTTCACAATTCACAGGCCTCATCTGTGAAGGAGATGGGTTGGAAGATGATTTGACAAACAAGGAAGCAATTAAGGAAACTATCACCACTCTTTCTTGCAAAAAGGGGTCAAGATATTATGATGTCACAGACATCAAGGATCTAGTAATGAAGATGGTTGCACATCTGGTATCAAAGCTAAATGGCTAGGAAAGATGGACTCAAGTCAGTAAGCCATGGTTAAACGCTTGCAAAAAAAAAAAAATTAGAGGGCACCATCTATAATTTGTCCACATTCATCGCGGATGAAATTATCAATTGTGTGGATAGAGACAAAGTGGCGGCACCACTGGTTTGTCATTCATGAGGTAGAAATCAAGGAGTTCTAGGAGAAAACAAGGGGAATAGGGTAGAAAGAGACAAAATCCTTGCCGAGGTTGAGAAGAAATCAGAGGCCATTGAAACCATACGGGTTTCAATCAAAAACCGGTTAAAGGAGCTATATCCATGTATCACACGAAGGATGAATGTGTTGGAGGATATATGCAAATATTTGGAGAAAATCATGGATACTATGAGTGTGCAAGGAGATGGACTGAATTTTGAGGAGGTAAGCACCCTGGTCGGTAACCTCTGTCAAAGAGCGCAGGACGAAGTCGATGCTTGGAATAAATTAGAGGCCAACTTGCAAAAGGATTTTCCCAGTCATTGCAGTGATTCTTTCACTCTCCCATTCTTTATTATTTCCCATTCTTTCATCCTCTTATTATTTTTCCTTGGTGTAATCCTATTTGTATTCTTTATCTCACTAAGGTAAGTGTTCCCGTGGATAGAGAATATGCGTAGTGTGGGGTGATGTTGGGCCCCTAGAATATTGACTAAGTAAAAAGGTGCGTAGGTGCGCAAGGTCCCAATTAAAGAAAGTTACACAGAAAAATTGCACAACGCAGGGTTTTAGAAAAATGTTTAAGGAATCATGTCGCATGTGTGACGTGCGTGGATAGAACCAAGGTTTCGGGACTTAGAAAAATTGGATGTTCGGGGTAACACATGAAAAGCATGACCCGATTGCACATGGATAAGGTGCCATCCTAGTGATAGGTTGGCCCAAGAAGGAGCATGTCTGTGGTAGAATATTCTAGAAGCACATCATGGGATAAAGTGGGAATCTCAAGCCTGGAGGAGCATGCTTGCATGGAGGACCACATTCAAACACTTGGCATCGGATCTGAGGGCGCTAGAGGATGAGTTGGCAGTCCAGAAAATCTATAAATACAAGCACCTGTAGAGTAAACAGAGAGACTAAGAGTGTGGGTGGAGCTCTGCAAAAATACTACAAGAACTCTATTAATGGATAATTGCATTCAGGAGAGGATGTATTAGGCATGGGGATTGTAATTTTCTTTTTGGTAGCTTAGTTACATAAGTCCAGTTGCAATGCATGACTACGGTCTACTTCTCTGTGACACTCTGTAATGGCTCCATGGATGTAATGAGGTTACCTGTTATATATATACATGAATATCAATGATTCTAATGCATACTTCTCTCTCATGAGTTCTCTTTCCTTTTATGCTAAGTATGGATTCTTGTATGCTTCTTTTTCATATGATACATGTTATAGATTTTGTTAAGTCCTCTATCTGAAATGACTTCAAGGATCTAGATGTCGTTCTGAGCCCTATGGTTCTTGTATGTCCTAAACCCATTTGAAATTATTTTAAACACAAATCATAGATGATGTTTCCCACTAAAATCACATAAAGAGGACTCTGCACCCCGCATGCCTCGGGTGAGCGGCCAGATTTATTTGGGTGATAGTTCGACGCACATGGGGTTCCTTTCTTTTGTGTTAAGGGTAAAAATGGCTACATTAGGTCACCTAGTTCACCCACCCATCTCACCCATATAGCTCACCCACCAATCTCAACCACCCAGCTCACCCCCATAGCTCGATCACATGGATCACCCCCACACCACTCGTTACCTATTTGAGACGTAAACCATGAAATTTTTATGCTAAAAAACATAAAAAATTACAGGGACCCAATGTTTGTAAACAAAATTCGAGTACATGTCTCATTCACACACCTAAGGTATCCAACACGCCATTTGCGTAACTCTACTACCTAACTCACCCTCCCATATTGGTCACACATCTCACCCACACATGTCGCCCCCACACTCATCCGATCAACTCGGTCAACAAGCTCCCCTCCCAACTCACCCCCGCAGCTAATCCACCCATCTCGGTCACCCAACTCACCTATGCATATTAGTCACCCATCTCAGCCCCGCAGCTCTCCCCGCCAAGCCCGATCACCCAAGAGGATACCCCACTCCATACTTTGAAAAGAAACAATATTTTCACTAGAAATACCACTCTATACTTAGAAAAAAATAGATGATATCTATGTAGAAACCCCACCCGATACAACACAATAATAACCCAATTCCCTATCCATCTTAAGGTAGAACTCAAGAAATGAGATACAAACCATGAAATTTCCATCTTAAAAACATAACCAATGAATAGACATGATGTTTACAAATAAAAGTGAAAAGTACTTAGCTCACTCCATAAACTATGCTACCCAACTTAGTCACTCACCCGGATCACCCGCCCAAACTTGTTCACCTAGATCGCCCCCGACTCACCTACCTTTCCTATCTTAACTACCAGCTTTCCTAGATCACTTGATAACTCACCCGTCAACTCACGCGGCTCACCCGCCATCTTTCCCACCTCACCCACTCACTTGGAAAATCATCTACCATCTTGCCCATCTCACCTAGAAACTCACATGTTAGCTTTCTTGGAAACTTGTGTGTCGATCTTCCAACTCATTCAAAGAACTCACTGTTAGCTTTCCCGATGACTCACTCTGTCGGCTCACACGCCAACTCTCTCATCACTCACCTAGAAACTCACCCGTTAGCTAACCCAAACTTTCCTAGAAACTCGCTTATCAACTTGTCCAACTCACCTAGCTCTCCTTTAAACTCACATGTCACCTCGTAGAACTTGCATGTTAGCTTTCCCAACTCGATTAACAATTCACCTATCAGCTCATCATCTAGCTCGGCATCCAACTCACCATCTAGATTACCAACCAGCTTTCCAATCAACTCACCAAACTTGGCTCATCAAATGCATCATAGCTCATCCACCTAGCTCGGTCACCCGTCTCAAATGCCATAGTTTGACATTTTGGACATCTAGTGTGATTGCACAACATTGAATCTTTTCCCCAAGTGTGGGACTTGTAAAATGGAAAAGAATCTCCAGATTGGAGGTTGGTTCCTCAACTCCTCTTATCAGGTGTATGCATGAAATTTGGCAGAGGCTTAAATTCCTAATTCCTACTCTAAATTCCAAGGGGACAGAGATAGGGAATGCAAGAAAAATGAGACTAATGCTGATAAGGTGATGCACCAAGGGAGTAGTAGACACCTACTACTACAAAACATACACAGTCCAGGAGGAAATACAACACAAAACATGCACAAATTTCCAAAATGTGGTGAGAGGTTAGAAAAAACAATGATAAACATATGAAAGGATTGAGAAACCTTTTAATCACAGAGCATATATTATCATTCCAGGTCCAACACAGTGCATTACAATGACCAAGAGGAAAAAGAGGTGTTGTATTTGCATGGAAAGGTAAAATTTCCACAAATTTTTCCCAAAAGGAAGAAAAGGGAAGTTGCAGAGCTAAAAGAGTGTCTCCTCCTTCAAAAATGAGCCCATTCTGGCTTTTACAATGCAAGAAACGAGCCCAGGAGAGAGAAACATGGGAAAACATGAGAGGAGCTCCAACCACCAACCAAAATGCAATAAAACAACATGGGCATCCTTACAGGTCCATTCCCTACATTTTTCACCATGCTGGGAGAGAATGCGAGCCATTCTTCATTAAAAATGGTGGTTGAAACGTCATTTCTACTCATTACCACGTGCCCAAGGCATTTTTCAATTTTATCTCTCCAAACTCCATCAAAATACAAAATTGACCCCGAATCATGTAGAGAATTTCACCAGCTTTCCGTTGATATAAAGAACGCAAAAAACCGAGCTCTGGATCGAAAGTTATGGCCATTTGAAAATTTAGGGCAAAAATAGGCCAAAACGGGATGGGCGGCCAAAAAAATTTGAAATTTTCCCACTTTTTTGCATTTGGGAAAATTTCCCAAAATCCCCACGCCCCACCACTCCTGGTGCCACGTGGCATGTTCCATTGATGCGGCCTTCTCGCGCTTCATTTTCCACTCGCTTTTGGCCATTGGAAAATTTTCCAAAATTCTCCACTCGGCCAATGATGATGACTCGAGGACACGTGGCAAGATGTGATTCACCGCGGGCATTTCCTCTTAAATTTTTCCATCACTATTTGACCATTTTTCTGACTTGGACATGTGGTGAAAACCCTATTGGACATGGGCTTTTCCTTTCCATTTTTCCTTCCTATGGCCTGTCTTTTTTTTTTTCCACCACACGGGGGCAAGATTCCATTGGCTCGCATTTGGGGGGGACTTTTCCTTTTGAAATTTCCTTCATTTTGCTTTGGGAAAATTTCCAACTTTTCCCCATGTTCAAGAAGCTCCAGACACATGGTGGGCTTCCATTGACATTGGCACGGGCCCCATGGGGAAAACATCTCCTTTTGCACTTACCTTTGGGAAAATTTCCCAATCTCCCCCTGCACTCCAATGTTTCCGACGACCCCCGGGACACGTGGCAAGCTCCACTCGGTCGGGCGGGCGGGGGCAAAAATTAACATTCACCTTTCACGAAAACACTTTGCCAAATTTTCAATCTTTCCTCCGCCATCTCCGCCACTCCCTTGGCCTAAGGACACGTGGCATGATGTGATTGGGCATGGGCCTTTCCTGAGATTTTTCCATGGCGCCAACACTTAGTCAAATTTTCTATTTTCTCCCCCTTGGACACGTGGCACAATCCCATTTGCTGGCGGGCCATCGGGGTGAAAAATCCCTTCTGAAACCTTTGCCAAACACTTGGTAAAAATTCCAAGTTTACCTCCGCCCTCCGCCACTCCCGAGGACACGTGGCAAGATATTATTGGTTGTGGGCCTTTCAGGGAAATTTCCCACAAAATCTCCGCCGAGCCATAACTTCAAAAATACATGGAGTTAGGAGGAAAAATTTACCTTTCTGAAAGCTGAGAAAATCTCTATCCAATGGTGCCATTTCCAGAAGGTCTTGAGTGCCTAAAAGAAAAAAATTATGACTGAGGCACAAGAGAGGGAAGAATGAAGGGAGTTAGCCACAAAATGTGCAAGGGGCTCATTTTGGATAACAATTTTGGTGACTCAGAGGGGTCATCTGCCTGCTGGATGAAGTTACCAGTTTCCTAAAACAATCCATTGGGCATGGAGTCATTAAATTCTCTGCTTGGTACCCCAACTGATTAGAACACTGCAAGGAGGAAGATGGAGGGTGGAACATCATCTGATTGGAGCAAGGCCTGCAAAACACATTTCCTGAACAACAAGCTTGTGCCAAAGCACTTAGGGAAAGAAAAGCTAAATCTATAACAAAAAAATGTGCATAAGCACTGGAGGAATGAAAACCTAAGCTAATATGTACAAGGTGGAGAATTTCCTTCAATAGAAGCAATGCTTCAGATGGATTCCATTGACTGGAATCTGCAATTCTTCACCATCCAATGTAGACAATTGGAAGGCATTGTTGTCCTTACACTTTGTGACCATGTATGGGCCACTCCAAATGGCATCAAATTTTGAATGCCTCCCCGGTTTTTCTCTATCTGCATCCCATTTTAACACTAGATCTCCAACTTGGAAAGATCTATCCTTGGCCTTTCTATCAAAGGTCTTCTTGATCAAAGCTTGATCCTTCTCCATTGCTTGGGATGCCTGATTTCTGATTTCTTGAGCTCCATCAATTCTATATCTAACCTCCATGGGCCCAAACTCCAACAACTCCAACTGCTTCATGAGTTCCAATGTTGGCAACTCAAGTGACATGGGAAAAATTACCTCTCTTCCATAAACAAGCTTGAATGGAGAGTTACTTATAGATCTCTTTGGGAGTTATCCTATCAGCCCATAAGGCTGATTTCAACTTAGTATGCCAAGACCTCTGATTTTCATCAAGAGTCCTCCTAATGATCCTTAACAAGTTCTTGTTTGTAGATTCAACTTGGCCATTACCCTGAGGGTAATAATTTGATGAAGTGCTTAGGTAGATCCCATTCTTGATAGCCCATTCAGTTACCTTAGACCCAATGAATGCCAATGCATTATCTAATATTATTGTAGTAGGTATGCCAAATCTAGTTGTTATTCCCTCATAGAAGTCCAGGATGCTAGATTCATTTGCTTCCTTGAGTGCTACTGCTTCAGTCCACTTGGTGAAGTAATCATGTTGCTGTTAGAATCCATTTGTGTCCTTGGCTTGAATTTGGATTAATGACTCCAATGAAGTCCAAACCCCATTGCATGAATGGCTGGTCAACTGAAATTGGATGCAATGGAAGGGCAGCTAGCCTCTCCTTACCCGTGAAGAATGCACAATTCTTGCACCTCTTGATCCATGCATAACAATCACTAAAAATCTTGGGCCAATAATAGCCAACCCTCATGATCTTTAGAGCTATCACTCTTGGTGCAAAATGACCACCAACTGATCCACCATGGAACTCTTCCAACACCTCTGTGAATCTGATTTGTACCAATGCATCTCAAAGAACACTCCATTCACATCCCTTTTGAACAAAACACCATCAACAAGGGCATATGGGACAACCTGCAATCTGAAGTGTCTTCTTTTGGTCTTGTTCATCTCTGGAGGGCATAGACCTATGCTTAGGAAGTGCATTATGTCTTGGGTCCAGCAAGGAGTGAGGACACCATCATTTTCCTCTTGAGTGCTTCCTTGCTCATGGTTGTCTTGCAACGCCAAAACAACCTCCTTCTCATTGCATGCTTCCTTTTGTTTGTTCAAGACCAGCTGCTCACACAATCCTTTTCCTCTACCAACTTGGTGACTTTGATCTCAATGTCATACTCCATGACATGAGTAATCCAACCTACTCTCTTTTTCATTCAGGTCTTTGTTGAGGAGGAAGTCTTTAACTCCCACATGAGAAACCAACAATTGAACCTTGTTGTTTGAAACTAGATGCTTGAATTTCTTCAAGCTCCTGATTACTACAAGAACATGCTTCTCAATGAAAGAATATCTCACCTCATAGTCCTCCAGATTTGGCTCAAGAAAGAATTGGCTGCTCATCATTGTCTTTGTTCTCATTGTACCAAAATTGCACAGAAATAGTATCATCACCCCCAAATGCATAGAGGATGAAATCCTTGGAGAAATCCAGGTTAATGAGAGTTGGGGCTTGAGAGATGGCTTCTTTGATTGCTTCAAAACTTTCCTTTTCCTTCTGCTTTCCATTTGAAAGCTATGCTTTTCTTTAACATCTTGGTGATAGGCTTGACTAGGGCTGCAAAATTTGGGACAAACCTCCGAACAAAATTTATTCTCCCCAAGAAACTTTGAAGGGCCTTCTTGTGGCTTGGAAATGGTAGTGCTCTTATGGCTTCAACTCTTTCTAGATCAATTGCTAATCCTTCTTTGAGACAATGTGGCCAAGGAGCTTTCCTTCATGGGCTAGAAAATACACTTTTTAGGATTCAAGGATACTCCAAATCTTCTGACACCTTTGGAACACTTGTCTCAAATGAAAGAGGTGGTCTGCTGCATTTTTGAAAAATAGTGATATCATCAAGATATATCAGCACCATGTTGTTAATCAAATCCTTGAACGCCATGTCCATTGCTCTTTGGAAAGTAGCTCCAGCATTGGACAACCCAAATGGCATTTTCCTGTATGCATAAGTTCCCATTTGGTCAGTAAAGGCTGTCTTGAACTGATCCTCTTCTTTCACCATAATCTGATTGTACCCTCGAATAGCCATCAAGTAATGAAAACCTCTCAGAGCCAGCAAACAACTTGTAAAATCTGCTCCATAGAAGGAAGTGGATAATGATCTTTGAGATGCTCTATTCAAATCTCTCAAGTCAACACACAATCTGATTTCCCACTCTTCTTTCTAATCGAACCAAGTTGGCCACCCAACTAGAATGCTTGATAGGAATATGATTCTTGACTCTATCAACTTATTCAATTCTTTTCTCATGAGAGGCTCCATGTGTGGATTGACTGGCCTTTGTTTTTGCCTGGATGGGTTTAGTACTTGATCCAATTCAATGGTGTGTTGAGCTAACTCGGGATTGAAACCTTTCAAATCTTCATAGCTCCAAGAAAACACATCAGGAATTCTTGACAAATTGTATGAACTCATACCTTTCTTGCTCAGCTTGTCACTCTTACCAACTTGGAGTGATTTTCCTTCTTCCACCAAGATGGACACCGAATCTTCTCCTTGACTTGGATGTTTTCTTTCTCCTTCCTAAACTGATCATTAGGATTGAAAATGGACTCCAAAGTAATAAGTCCCTTTGGTAGTTTGTTGGTTCTCAGCTGTACCACTTGGTCACCATACTGTTGCTCCAACTTTTCCTAATTTTTAGCTGAGAACTCAGCCTCTTCTTGTAAGAAATGGATGATTTGTTGATCATTTTCAAACACTTGCCAACTTACATTGTTGTTCTGGCACCGAAGGCCTTACAATCACATGGATGTTTGGCTATACCTTGTCCTTTTGGATGCTTTCAACAACATCAAAGGCTGCTCCAACTGCTGCAAGCCTGTCAACAGCTTGGTTCTCTTTTCTAGGAATGGATTTGATGCCAAAGCCCTCAAAATCTTCAATGAGGTCCCACACCTTGTTTTTGTAGCACTTGAGTAGATCATTCTTGATAGCATGCTGCCCTTAACTTGGTTGACAATCAACTCACTGTCACCAAAGACTTGCAAGTTCTTTATTCCTCTCTTGATTGACCAATGCAATCCTTGTATCAAAGCTTCATATTCAGTAGTGTTATTAGAGCATGCAAACTAAAATCTAAAAGCTGAATAATACTTAACTCCTTGAGGTGAAACAAGCATAGCTCCCCCTCCTACACCTTGTCTACTCCTTGATCCATCAAAAAACAACTACCATACCTCATTGTCATCCTTGTGGTCTAGCTTGGTGATGCTAGGGATAGGCTGATTTTCTTCATGCATGCAATAGACTCCTAGCTCAGATTCTTCTATTTCTTGATAAGGATCAAAAGCATGCACCTTTCTTTTCCCATTCATCAAGAGTCAAATCTGGGATACTTCCAACCTTGGTGTCAGCTTCATCAATGCTTGGATAATCTTCTTGATCAAACGCTAACAATTGGTATTGATTTGGCTTGGAGTGTGAGGCTCAATGTGAAAGTTTGCAATAGGTTCAGATCTGATTGTGGCCTTTAGTTCCATATCTTGTTCTGAACAACATGTGTGACCAATCAATAGATAAGTAACCTCCAATCTTGGCTATGAAATCCCTTGACAAACATAGGGCAAAGAGTGGTGGAAGGTCTATTACCGAGACATCTTGCAAAACAACAACGTTGGGGCATGCATGCAAAGTAAGACTCAAGTTTTTTATCACTCCAACTATTGTTACTGCTGTCCCATCCAATTGCACTACCCCTTTGGATATGACTTCATATTGAAGCCCCAACTGATCAGCTATTTGCTTGGGCATTACTGAACTACTTGCCCTAATCAATCATGCAATTGTGTACTAATTGGTTTCCAATGATCAATGAAACATAGAATGGAGGGGGCTTCAACATTTTACCTTGCTGTCCTCCATGATTCCCTCTCAGGCTGGGCAACATTTTGTGAGTACCTTCTCTTGCATTTGGACCTGCTTGATTTGAAGTTGACCAGTCCTTCATGGTAGCTTGTAGCAAATCTCTTTGGCCTGGGATGGATAGTGATTCCCACATTGATATGTTTACATTTGTCTTCTTCATCTATCAATGATGTTGAATGGAGATGAAGCATCTCTCTACTATCCCTTGGCCTGCACATTCATTCCTTGCACATGGGCAGCAACAACTAGCATTTGAGTTGGCCTAGGAGTTGTTTTAGGCAGTCCTTACGTGTTTGGAACTGCATTTTGTTTGCCAATAATTTGTGGAGTGGTAGAAGGTTGTGGATTACTTAGAGCCAATGGTTGTTCTTCACCCAAATTTCTCCTTTTTGACCTTGTGTTGGCTGCAACACTTTGGGAATTGTTTGATTCATGCCACAAAAATATTTTCCCTGCCAATTTACAAGTGTGGTGTCATTTGGAGCTGATTGTTGCTGCTGAATGTTTCTTGTTGTTGGTTATTATTTCCTTGACTCCCTTCACCCTCCACACACCAGTATTTTTCACCATTAATGCTTGATTTAAGGCACCATGAAGCACATAGACTCGTTGTGAGGTTCATTGCATGGGAAACACCAATCATACTCTTGAGCTATGTTGTTTTGCACCGCACTATTTCTTTAGAGGTAGATGTAACATTGGGATTATAAGGCTGAAATGGTCTTGAGGTCTTGCTTGATTTTGATTTGCAACTGGATTGGGTGGTCTTTGAGGCTGGTATGGCTGCCTGTTAGGCTAAGCTTGAGGCTAGAAAGAAGGTCTAAAACCTTGGGCTTGCTTCCTCTTGAGTGTAACCAGCTCATTACCTAAATTTTGTAATTGCTTCATGACTTCTTGAAGTTCATTTGAGGCACTAGAAGATGAAGTAGAAGCTTCACTTGAATTCTGATTTCTAGGAGTGGGAATAGGAGCTAAAATAGGCACTTGACTAGTACTTGGGCTCTCTAAACTTGGATACAATGGCATTAGAGGCCTAAGAGCTAGCTTTCCAGCTTGAATCAAACAATTTTCAGCTCTAATGGCAATGCTATAAGCAACAGGGATAGTTGTGCCCCCATGGATTGAATTAACATAGAAATATCAAAATTTAGAGCTTTAAGGTAATATAGAAAAGCACCTTCTACATTGGGCCTTATCGCCACCGGAATTCTCTCCCAAGTCATTTGAAACCTGAAGTTGAAGTCACCACCGCTCATTGGGAGCTTCTTCGATGGTTGTCAATGCTCCAAAAGGGACAAGTTATCTCCTTTCTCCAAACTACTCATGGAGGGCTATACATAGCTAGTTCCAATTTTGAATAGAACCTGAGGCAAGACTCCTAACCATTACAAAGCTTTCCCTTGAATGAAGATGCCAGTAGTTTGATAGAAACTTGCATCTCATTAATCTCATGGATTGCACAAATATTAGCAATATCCTCGACATGATCACCAAGAGTGGTCTCTTCTCTCCAAGAAAGTATGGAATGTTCTTCAATGCTGCAACTGGGATTGGATTTTGTGCATTGAGAGCAAGTGGGCTGCTACCAGTGAAATTGACATAGGGGTTGTGTTGTGCCATTCTAATTGGCCTTAGAACCCTTGTTGATTGAATGAAAGGCCTACTGTGGGAGGAGTTGATAGAGTTCTGTTTGGTGGAGATGGAGACCTTTGAATTCTCCTCCCTCTTTGCCTTCTTCTTGGAGATAATTGCAGATACTCAAACAACACCTCTTCTTCTCCAACTCTTGACCTTGTGGTGATTCTTCTCATGAGTTTTCAGTGTCTAAACTCGCTAAAACCAGCTGATTCTTCTTCCTCGAGTCGCCAGATGTGTAATTTAGGGCTCTTTTAAGCAAGAAACTTGCAAAAAATGCACATCAATTTGTTGCAATGAAGATGAAGACCTCTAAGGTCCCACCGGGCATGCCAAAACTATTAGTGCAAATCAGCAACACCCCCTGGATGTTGATCATATTTCTAGTTTGACATTTTGGACATCCAAAGTGATTACACAACATCAATCTTTTCCCCAAGTGTGGGACTTGTAAAATGGGAAAAGAATCTCCAGATTAGAGGCTGGTTCCTCAAATCCTCTCTATCAGTGTATGCATGCATGAAATTTTAGAGGCTTAAATTCCTAATTCCTACTCTAAATTCCAAGGGGACAGAGAGATAGGGAATGCAAGAAAATGAGACTAATGCTAATAAGGTGATGCACCAAGGAGTAGTAGAGACCTACTACTACAAAACATACACACAATCCAGAGGAAATACAACACAAAACATGCACAAATTTCCAAAATGTGGTGAGAGGTTAGAAAAAAAATGATAAACATATGAAAGGATTGAGAAACCTTTTAATCACAGGGCATATATTATCATTCCAGATCCAACACAGTGCATTACAATGACCAAGAGGCAAAAGAGGTGCTGCATTTACATGGAAAGGTAAAAATTTCCACAAATTTTTCCAAAAGGAAGAAAAAGGGAAGTTGCAGAGCTAAAAGAGTGTCTCCCTCAAAAAAATGAGCCCATTCTGCTTTTACAATGCAAGAAACGAGCCCAGGAGAGAGAAACATGGGAAAACATGGGAGAGCTTCAACCACCAACCAAAAATGCAATAAAATAGCATGGGCATCCTTACAGGTCCATTCCCTGACATTTTTCACCATGCTGGGAGAGAATGCGAGCCATTCTTCATTAAAAATGGTGGTTGAAACATCATTTCTGTTCATTACCACGTGCCCGAGGTGTTTTTCAATTTTCTCTCTCCAAACTCCATCAAAATAAAAAATTGACCCTAGAATCTTGTAGATAATTTCACCATCTTTCCGTTGATATAAAGAACGCGAAAAACCGAGCTCTGGATCGAAAGTTATGGCCATTTGAAAATTTAGGGCAAAACAGGGCCAAAACGGGTTGGCGGGCCAAAAAAATTTGAAATTTTCCCACTTTTTGCATTTGGGAAAATTTCCCAAAATACCCATGCCCCACTGCTCCTAGTGCCATGTGGCATGTTCTGATTGGACGTGGGCCTTCTGCGCTTCATTTTCCACTGTTTTGGCCATTGGAAAATTTCCAAAAATCTCCGCCGGGCCGATGACTTGAGGACACGTGGCAAGATGTGATTCATTTTCCTCTTAAATTTTCCATCATTTCCTCTTTTCTCGAACATTTTCCATCATTGTTTGACCATTTTTCTGACTTGGACACACGTGGTGAAACCACATTGGCTTGTGTTTAGGGGGCAGACTTTTCCTTTTGAAATTTCCTTCGTTTTGCTTTGGGAAAATTTCCAACTTTTCCCCGCTTCCAAGCTCCAACACGTGGAGGGATCCCATTGGGCACGGGCCTGGGGGCAAACATCTCCTTTTGCACTTACTTTTGGGAAAAATTCCCAATCTCCCCCTGTGCTACAACTTTTCAACCCCCCGGGGACACGTGGCGAGCTC
>CM031241.1:725456908-725521908 GCA_018340775.1 Taxus wallichiana var. yunnanensis | reverse complement strand
GTGACAATGCTTCATGTTGTAATATGTTCAAGGCCGGACAACGCTCTCACCCTCTCCGGCGCCCCCTTCCAGGGGACTTGGGCCCAGTCCGTCGCTGAGGACGCTTCTACAGACTACAATTCGGCGCGTAGATCGGCCGATTTTCATGCTGGGCTCTTCCCGGTTCGCTCGCCGTTACTAGGGGAATCCTGGTAAGTTTCTTTTCCTCCGCTTAGTGATATGCTTAAACTCAGCGGGTACTCACGCCTGACCTAGGGCTATGAAAGTTAGGACACACCCTCCTATGGGAGATTCGGGACTAATAACAAATAAATTTTTACACAAATCTATGACCTCATGTGACAATCCCATCTTGGGCAACATTTTCCACCACTCATCGTGACATCGGCCACAAATCTCATGCCCATTTAAGATGGCTGCATTGCTAGTGGGAACGAATGGCGATCTCCAATCCTCCCATTGAGGAATGGGAGAAGTCAATTTCATAGTCCGATGCCCAAGAAAACGTGCCCTTGATCGAGGTATAGAGTGTAACTTGCATTGAAATACTTGATGATTCATGATGGGTTTCGTTATTTCCTTCATTTAATCAACTCTCGATTGATATCATATTCAAACCATGGGTGTGTCTAAATCTATATGCAACAAGAATAATCTTAGTGATCTAGTAATTGATTGTAGGTACTTATTATTTTTATATCTTCTAGGGGTTTTGTAGTGTCTTTAGGATTCCCGGCCAAATCCTTATTAAAAATATACTATAAGAAACTTTCTGAAATAAACACTCATTGCTGAAATAAACGAATCTTTAGAATTAAACGTGCTTCTGGAAATGAAACACACTTTTACAGAATGAAACAAATTACTAGAAGTAAACACACTCTTGCGAGAATGATTTTTTTTGAAGTAAACACATGTACCAAAAGTAAACACTCTTGCTTGGAAATAAACACATGTTTGAAAATTCTTGCAAGGAAATAAGAGTCTAACCTATAACACCTGCAGGGACAAGTACATGACAGAATTCAACTAAAGAATCAAAAGCATTTACAGAATTAACACTTAACAGATTTACACGAATTACTTAGAAATATAAATACTAATAAAACAAATAATCCCAGTTCTGTAGGAGTGGTCCCTTTCTCCACCTTGAATCAGGAGTTGACAAAGTATGATTCTCTCAAAATGAAATGGTTATCTTATTACTTAAATGTTCTGTCTTACAAAATTCACTATATATCTATCATATGTCTAATCTATCTACAAGTCCTTATATATATTTCATCATCTGAAGATGCATTTACAATCACAAGTGCTTAATAGTTTTCCATCTATCAATAGGTTCTAATGAAACAAAATAGTGCTCAAAGTAGATGTGGAATTTAGGAACCTTGCTAGACATACAACTATTTGATCTTGCATACGTATTTCTAGAGTATGAAGAATTAGCAATCTATTGATCTGCTCCTGATTGGAAGGCCCATTAATTTCTCTATCACTAGATGTTTTCAAAATAAATAGATTCCCATTGATTTTAGAACTTTGGAGAAGTTCCAGAACCAAAGGAATTATTCCAAACTAATCAGTGAAAGTTCTTGAGCTAAGTTTCGGAGTTCGGAACTAATTCGAAGGTTATGGACCTAATTGATATATTTCATTTTCTATGTGATGGAGTTTTGGAACTAATCCTAGAGGTTCGGAGCCATGCCATATTGAAGCCAATGTTCCCAAAAATGTGTTAGTTACTTCATACTTTGTTATTCTGACTGAATGTGACCTATTTTATTACAAAAATTGAATTTCCACACACTTTGTTAGGAATTATAGATTTTTTAGATGTTAGAACTAAATCCAAAAAAATATGGACAATTACATCCTAACTTATACTAGATCAAAAAAAAGTCACAAAATGCAGTCAAACTTGATAAAAAGGAGAGTAAAATAAGATCATTTATTGCACATTGATGAGGCATATTTTGGTCTTATCATCTCCCCATACTTACTTGTTTGTAAGTCCTATTACAAAATTTACTCTTCAAAGGAAAATAAGATCATTTATTGCACATTGATGAGGCATATTTTAGTCTTATCATCTCCCCCATACTTACTTGTTTGTAAGTCCTATTACAAAATTTACTCTTCAAAACTTGGGTTATGAATTCTACATTCCAATTGGCTACTCAGGTCAAATGGCTAAAACTAAATATCTCAAGTGCTTCAGTTTAGAAGTACTATACCATGATCCTTTTTCTATCTTTCTCTGTCACTCCTTAAAGTGAGTGGGATATTAAGACTCTCTTTTTTTCCATGGAGACATGGGAGTGAGAAGGAGAGGAGGCCTTGTTCTCATTCCCATCCATATTCCCCTTCATTTTCATTGACCTGAGGGATTAGTGTACACAAAGCTCTAGCTCTTTCCAAACTCCATATTAAGTTCATGGGAGATATCACTTCTCTTCTTCTCAATGCAATTGTGATAAAATCACATCTCTTCAAGCATTCATCATAAATATATTCAAAAAATTCTCCTCATAAGAGGTGAAGGCATCAATACTTTTCTGTAGACTGGCAAGATAATGTGCCTTGAATCGACTGTCAAAGGCATGGGATCTGAAGCATATAATAAACGTAGATGGTTTACCATAGTGAGCTCTCATGCAGATGCCAAATGAACTAGCCTTTAATAAATGCTCATAATCCCTCTCTTTCCATGTTATATGATTTTGAAGTACATAAAAAATGCATTCAACTAGATTTCCCCTACATACAAATTGATCATGAAGCATGTATTCTTTTCTAGCATAAAATTATAGAGATAGAATTCACAGAGAAGATTTTTCTTCTCTGTCTTGGCTGAGTATAGGCTGTAATTAATTTTTTTCATATTTTATTTCATGTGGAAGGCCACATGAAATCCTTGATAGCTTCCAGTGAATAAATTTCTCTTCCAAAAAGACATTGTATGCAGGAGAAGGTCTCTTGCATGTGAGTAATATTTCACTCATTATGCAGACCATTTGTATCTTTACTAGACATTTAAATTTGTCTTCTTCCATTTTGTAAAAAAATTCTTCCCATTCCTTCCTTGCCTTCTTCTCCTCTTCCATCTTGCTTCTTAGTTCCTCATTTGATGTTTTAAATTCATTAAGATTTTTGTAGGTATCATCCCATAACTACTTAAGTGGCCAGTAAGTCAACTCAGTTTGTACAACTTGATTCATTGAAGATATCTTTGACATAGCACTTTGTTTACTAGCCAATTGACATTATTTCTCTTTTTCTACCATTTTTTGTTTGACCAATGTCAATTATTCAGTCCTATCTGTGAGCTGATTTTTAGTTGCTCAATGAGAATTTCCCTATGCTCCAATTTGTTCTTGAGGAAGTTTAATTCCTCATCCTTCTCCCTAATGATAATTTATACTCTAGATGAAAATAGAGCCTATCTACCTTTTTGTTTCTCATATTTTGTTGAAATTTCCTGTTGTCGCAAATCGAGCACCCCCGGATGCTAATCGGGCTTCTAGTTTGATCATCCTAAGCATCCAATGTGATTGCACAACATTCAATCCTCTCCCCAAGTGTGGGACTTGTAAAATGGAAGAGGAATCTCTAGTTTAGATGCTGGTTCCTCAACTCCTCTGATCAGTTATATCACTTACACAATTACAGAGGGTCCAAATTCCTAATTCTACTCTAAATTCCAAAGGGACAAGGATAGAAAATGCAAAAAAAAGGAACTAAAACTAATGCTAATAGGTGATGCACCAAAGGAGTGGTGAGCATTTTTCACTTCTCAGATTGACACAGTCCATAGAATGCAACAAAGAACCTCATGCACAAACTGATAACTGTAATGAAGAATCAGAAATTAGCCAAACAACACAAGCAGAGGATAAAAACTAATCACAGGGCCTGTATTGTTATTTTTAACATCAAAATCACTTGCATTACAACACCTGAGAGGAAAAATAAAGTTGCAGTTCTTAGAAAAGGTCTATTATTCCACCAAAATCACTTCCAAGGTGAGAAAAGGGACCTGCAATACAAAAAAATGTTCAACCCTTTGAAAATGAGCCAAAATCTGCTTTTTACAATGCAAGGGACGAGCCCAGGAGAGAGAAACGTGGGAAAACGTGGAAGGGATTCAACCATTGACCAAAACACATTCAAAATAGCATGGTCATCCTTACAGACCCATTCCCTGACATTTTCAACCATGTTGGGAGAGAATGCGAGCCATTCTTCATTAAAAACGGTAGTTGAAACGTCATTTCTATCCATGACCACGTGCCAGAGGCATTTTTCAATTTTCTCTCTCCAAAATCCATCAAAATGCAAAAATTCACCCTAGAATCTTGTAGATAATTTCACCAAATTTCCATTGATATAAAGAACGTGAAAACACCAAGCTTTGGATCGAAAGATATGGCGATTTGAAGTTTTAGGTCAAAACAAGGCCAAATCGGTCGGCGGGCAAAAATTTGAATTTTCACCTTTTTGGTCATTTGGAAAATTTTCCAAAATTTCCCCACACTCCACCCTTCCAGGTGCCACATGGCACGTTTTGATTGGGTGCGGGCCCATCCTGCTTCATTTTCCTTTGTTTTGCACTTTGGAAAATTTTCCCAAAATTCCCCGCCGGGCCGATGAGCTAAGGACACGTGGCGAGCGCTGATTGGACGCGGGCCTATCCTTCCTAAATTTTCTGCGGGTCACTTTGATAATTTTTGACCTGGACACATGTCAAAACCCCATTCGATGTGGGTTTGACCTTCCAAAATTTCCTTGTGGGCTTGACCTGAGTTTTTGCCATCAGCTGACACGTGGCGAGATTCTATTGGCTTGCAATAAGGGGGCGGGCTTCCCTCTCTGAATTTTCCTTTATTTTCTCCTTGGGAAAATTTCCCAAATTCTCCCCATGCTCCGCCACTCCAGGACACGTGGCGACATATAATTGGTGGGGCCCTCCACAAGCAAAATTTTACCTTTGCACCAACACTTTGGCCAAAAATTTTCTTTCTTCATTGAGATTTGGTGAAACACTTTGCAAAAATTCCAACCTCTCCTCCACCCTCAACTTCTCCTTCTAAGACATGTGGCATGTTTTTATTGGCATGGGCTTTCTTGTCAAAATTTCCATGCACCAACACTTAGCCAATTTTTTCAAATTTCCCACCGGACACATGGCATTACCTGATTCGATCGGCGGGCCTACGGGAAAAATATTTCCTCTTGAAAACTTTTCCAAAACACTTGGTAAAAAACCAAGTTCTCTTCCACCCCCCCACCTCCTGGACACGTGGCGGCATCTCATTGGCTGCGGGCCTTGAAGGGGAAAATTTCCCACAAAAACTCTACCGAGCCATAACTTCAAAAATACATGGAGTTAGGAGGAAAACTTTACCTTTCTGGAAAGTTGAGAAAGAGCTCTATCCAATGGTGTCATTTCCAGAAGGTTTTGAGTGCCTAAAAAAAAAAATTATGACTGAGGCACAAGAGAGGGAAGAATGAGAGGAGTTAGCCACAAAAATGAGTAGGGGGCACATTTTGGATAACAATTTTGGCGACTCAGAGGGGTCATCTGCCTGCTGGATGAAATTACCAGTTTCCTGAAACAATCCATTGGGCATGGAGTCATCGAATTCTCTATTTGATACCCCATCTAACTAGAACACTGCAAGGAGGAAGATGGAATATCACCTGATGGAGCAAGGCCTGCAAACACATCTCCAGAATAGCAAGCTTGTGCCAAAGCACTTAGGGAAAGAAAAACTAACCTACAACAAAACAATGTGCACAAGCACTTGGAGGAATGGAAACCTAAGCTAATATGTACAAGGTGGAGAATTTTCCTTTAATAGAAATGCTTTAGATGGATTCCATTGACTGGAATCTGCAGTTCCTCGCCATCCAATGAAGACAATTGGAAAGCATTGTTGTCCTTACACTTTGTGACCATGTATGGGCCACTCCAAATGGCATCAAATTTTGAATGCTTTCCCGGTTTTGCTCTATCTGCATCCCATTTTAACACTAGATCTCCAACTTGGAAAGATCTATCCTTGGCCTTCTTATCAAAGGTCTTCTTTATCAAAGCCTGATCCTTCTCCATTGCTTGGGATGCTTGATTTCTGATTTCTTGGAGCTCCATCAATTCTGCATATCTAACTTCCATGGGCTCAAACTCCAACAACTCCAATTGTTTCATGAGTTCCAATGTTGGCAACTCAAGAGACATGGGCAAAACTGCCTCTCTCCCATAAACAAGCTTGAATGGAGAGTTACCTGTAGATCTCTTGGGAGTTATCCTATCAGCCCATAAAGCTGATTTCAATTTAGTATGCCAAGACCTCTGATTTTCATCAAGAGTCCTTCTAATGATTCTCAACAAGTTCTTGTTTGTAGACTCAGCCTGGCCATTACCCTGGGGGTAATAGTTTGATGAAGTACTTAGATAGACCCCATTCTTGACAGCCCATTTAGTCACCTTGGACCCAATGAATGCCAATGCATTATCTGATATTATTGTAGCTGGTATGCCAAACCTGGTTGTTATTCCCTCATAGAAGTCTAGGATACTAGATTCATTTGCTTCCTTGAGTGCTACTGCTTCAGTCCATTTGGTGAAGTAATATGTGGCTGTTAAAATCCACTTGTGCCCTTGGCTTGAATTGGGATTAATAACTCCAATGAAGTCTAAACCCCATTGCATGAATGGCTGGTCAACTGAAATTGGATGCAATGGAAGGGCAGCTAGCCTCTCTTTACCTGTGAAGAATGCACAATTCTTGCACCTCTTGATCCATGCATAGCAATCACTAAAAATCTTGGGCCAATAATAGCCAGCCCTCATGATCTTTAGAGTTGTCACTCTTGGTGCAAAATGACCACCAGCTGGTCCACCATGGAACTCTTCCAACACCCTATGAATCTGATTTGTACCAATGCATCTCAGTAGTACTCCATTCACATCTCTTTTGAACAAAACACCATCAACAAGGGCATATGGGACAGCCTGCAATCTGAAGTGTCTTCTTTGGGTCTTGTTCATTTCTGAGGGCATAGACCTATGCTTAGGAAGTGCATTATACCTTGGGTCCAACAAGGAGTGGGGATACCATCATTTTCCTCTTGAGTGCTTCCTTGCTCATGGCTGTCTTGCAACGCCAAAACAACCTCCTTCTCATTGCATGCTTCCTTTTGTTTTCTCAAAATCAGCTGCTCACACAATCCTTTCCCCCTCACCAACTTGGTAACTTTGATCTCAATGTCATACTCCATGACATGAGTAATCCAACCTGCTCTCTTTTCATTCAAGTCTTTGTTGAGGAGGAAGTCTTTAACTCCCACATGAGAAACCAACAACTGAACCTTGTTGTTTGAGACTAGATGCTTGAATTTCTTCAAGCTTTTGATTACTAAGAACATGCTTCTCAATGAAATAATATCTCACCTCATAGTCCTCCAGGATTTGGCTGAAGAAAGAAATTGGCTGCTCATCATTGTCTTTGTTACTTGTGTACCAAAATTGCGAGAAATAGTATCATCACCCCCAAATGCATAGAGGATGAAATCCTTGGAGAAATCCAGGTTGATGAGAGTTGGGGCTTGAGAGATGGCTTCTTTGATTGCCTCAAACTTTCCTTGCCTTCTACTATCCATTTGAAAGCCATGATTTTCTTTAACATCTTGGTGATAGGCTTGACAAGGGCTGCAAAATTTGGGACAAACCTCCGAACAAAATTTATTCTCCCCAAGAAACTTTGAAGGGCCTTCTTGTGGTTTGGCAATGGTAGGGCTCTTATGGCTTCAACTCTTTTTGGATCAATTGCTAATCCTTCCTTGGAGACAATGTGGCCAAGGAGCTTTCCTTCATGAGCTAGAAAAACACATTTTTAGGATTCAAGGAGACTCCAAATCTTCTACACCTTTGGAACACTTGTCTCAAATGAAAGAGGTGGTCTGCTGCATTTTTTGAAAAAAGTGATATCATCAAGATATATCAGCACTATGTTGTTAATCAAACCCTTGAACGCCATGTCCATTGCCCTTTGGAAGGTAGCCCCAGTGTTGGACAACCCAAATGGCATTTTCCTGTATGCATAAGTTCCCCATTTGGTTGTAAAGGCTGTCTTGAACTGATCTTCTTCCTTCACCATAATCTGATTATACCCTGAATAGCCATCAAGTAGTGAAAACCTTTCGAACTAGCCACAACTTGTAAAATCTGCTCCATGGAAGGAAGTGGATAATGGTCCTTGAGAGATGCTCTATTCAAATCTCTGAAGTCAACACACAATCTGATTTCCCCACTCTTCTTTCTAATTGGAACCAAGTTGGCAACCCAACTAGAATGCTTGATAGGGAATATGATTCTTGATTCTATCAACTTATTCAATTCTTTTCTCATGAGAGGCTCCATGTGGGGGTTGACTGGCCTTTGTTTTTGCCTGATGGGTTTAGTACTTGGATCCAACTCAATGGTGTGTTGAGCTAACTCGGGATTGAAACCTTTCAAATCTTCATAGCTCCAAGCAAACACATCGGGAATTCTTGACAAAGCTGTATGAACTCATACCTTTCTTGCTCAGTTGTCATCTTGCCAATTTGGAGTGATTTTCCTTCTTCCACCGAGATGGACACTGAATCTTCTCCCTTGACTTGGATGTTTTTTTCTCCTTCCTAAACTGATCATTAGGATTAAAAATGGACTCCAAAGTAATAAGTCCCTTTGGTAGTTTGTTGGTTCTCAGCTGCACCACTTGGTCACCATACTGCTGCTCCAACTTTTCCTGATTTTTAGCTGAAAACTCAGCCTCCTCTTGCAAGAAATGGATGATTTGCTGATCATTTTCAAACACTTGCCAACTTACATTGTTGTCTAGTACCGAAGGCCTCACAATCACATGGATGCTTGGTTGTACCTTGTCTTTCTGAATGCTTTCAACAACGTCAAAGGCTGCCCCAACTGCTGCAAGCCTGTCAGCTTGGTTCTCTTTTCTAGGAATGGATTTTATGCTAAAACCCTCAAAATCCTCAATGAGGTCCCACACCCTATTCTTGTAGCATTTGAGTAGATCATTCTTGACAGCATGCTGCCCCTTCACTTGGTTGACAATCAACTCACTATCACCAAAGACTTGCAAGTTCTTTATTCCTCTTTTGATTGACCAATGCAACCCTTGTATCAAAGCTTCATATTCAGCAGTGTTATTAGAGCATGCAAACTGAAATCTAAAAGCTGAATAATACTTCACTCCTTGAGGGAAACAAGCATAGATCCCCCCCTACACCTTGTTTCTACTCCTTGATCCATCAAAAACAACTGCCATACCTCATTGTCATCCTTGTGGTCCGGCTTGGTGATGCTAGGAATAGGCTGATTTTCTTCATGCATGCAATAGACTCCTAACTCAGATTCTTCTATTTCTTGATAAGGATCAAAAGCATGTACCTTGTTTTCCCATTCATCAAGAGTTAGATCTTGGGATGCTTCCACCTTGGTGTCAGCTTCATCAGTGCTTGGGTGATCTTCTTGATCAAATGCTGAACAATTGGCATGATCTGACTTGGAGTATAAGGCTCAATGTGAAAGTTTGCAATAGGTTCAGATCTGATTGTGGCTTTGGTTCCATATCTTGTTCTGAATAGCATGTGTGACCAATCAGCAGACAAGTAACCTCCAATCTTAGCTATGAAATCCCTTGACAAACATAGGGCAAAGAGTGGTGGAAGGTCTATTACTGATACATCTTGCAAAACAACCACGTTGGGACATGCATGCAAGGTAAGACTCAAGTTTTTTATCACTCCAATTGTTGTCACTATTGTCCCATCCAATTGCACTACCCCTTTGGATATGGTTTCATATTGAATTCCCAATTGATCAGCTATTTTCTTGGGCATTACTGAACTACTTGCTCGGAATCAATCATGTAATTGTGTACTAATTGATTTCCAATGATCAATGAAACATAGAATGGAGGGGGCTTCAACATTTTACCTTGTTGTCCTCCATGATTCCCCTCAGATGGGCAGCATTTGTGAGCACTTTCTCTTGCATTTGGACTTGCTGATTTGAAGTTGACCAGTCCTTCATGGCAGCTTGTAGCAAATCTCTTTGGCCTGGGATAGATAGTGATTCCCACATTGATATGTTTACATTTGTCTTCTTCATCTGATCAATGATATTGAATGGAGATGAAGTATCCCTTTGTTGTCCCTTGGCCTGCACATTCATTCCTTGTGTATGGGTAGTAACAAATAGCATTTGAGTTGGCCTAGGAACTGTTTTAGGCAGTCCTTGCGTGTTTGGAGCTGAATTTTGTTTGCCAATATTTTGTGGAGTGATAGAAGGTTGTGGATTGCTTGGGGCTAATGGTTGTTCTTCACCCAAATTTCTCCTCTTTGACCTTGTGTTGGCTGCAACACTTTGGGAAACCATTTGATTCATGCCACAAAAATCCTCTGCCTGCCAGTTTACAAGTGTGGTATCATTTGGAGCTAACTGCTGCTGGAATGTGTCTTGTCATTGGTTACTTCTTTGACTACCTTCAACCTCTACACCAGCTGTTGTCACCATTAATGCTTGATTCAAGGCACCATTAAAGCACATGGATTGGTTATGAGGTTCATTACATGGGAAACACCAATCATACTCTTGAGCTATATTGTTTTGTATTGGCACTAATGCTTTAGAGGCAGATGTAGCATTGGGATTATAGGGCTGAAATGGTCTGTTGGCAGGAGGCCTTGCTTGATTTAGATTTGCAGCTGGATAGGGTGGTCTTTGGGGTTGATATGGCTGCCTATTGGGCTGAGCTTGGGGTTGGAAAGAAGGTCTAAAGCCTTGGGCTTGCTACCTTTTGAGTGTAACCAGCTCATTGCCTAGATTTTGCAGCTGCTTCATGACTTCTTGAAGCTCATTTGAGGTGTTAGAAGATGAAGTAGAAGCTTCATTCGAATTATGATTTCTAGGAGTGGGGATAGGAGATAAATTAGGCATTTGATTAGCATTTGGGCTCTCTAAACTTGGAAACAGTGGCATTGGAGGCCTAGGAGCCAGCTTGCCAGCTTGGATCAAACAATTTTCAGCTCTAATGGCAATGCTATAAGCAATGGGAATAGTTGTGACTTCCATGGATTGAATTAACATAGAAATATCAGAATTTAAAGCTTTAAGGTAATAAAGGAAAGAACCTTCTTCTATTGGCTAGCTGATCGCCACTGGAATTCTCTCCCAAGTCCTTTGAAATTTGAAATTAAAATTAGTCAGCTGCTCATTCGGAGCTCTCTTAATGGTTGTCAACTGCTCCAAAAGGGACAAGTTGTCTCCCTTTTCTCCAAACTACTCATGGAGGGCTATACATAACTGGTTCCAATTTTGAATAGAACTTGAGGCAAGACTCCTGAACCATTGTAAAGCTTTCCCTTTGAATGAAGATGCCAGCAATTTGACAACAACTTGCATCTCATTGATCTCATGGATTGCACAAATGTTAGCAATATCCTTGACATGATCACCAAGAGTGGTCTGATTTTCTCCAGTAAAGTATGGGATGTTTTTAATGCTGCAACTGGAATTGGATTTTGTGCATTGAGAGCAAGTGGGCTGCTGCCAGTGAAATTGACATAGGGGTTGTTTTGTGCCATTCTGATTGGCCTTAGAACCCTTGTTGATTGAATGAAAGGCCTACCAGGTGGAGGAGTGGAAAGAGTTCTGTTTGGTGGAGATGGAGACCTTTGAATTCTCCTCCCTCTTTGCCTTCTTCTTGGAGATAACTGTAGATACTCAAACAACACCTCTTCTTCTCTAACTCTTGACCTTGTGGTGATTCTTCTCATGAGTTTTCAAGTCTGTACTGCTAAAACCAGCTGATTCTTCTTCCTTGGAGTCGCCAGATGTGTAATTTAGGGCTCTTTTAAGCAAGAATATTGCAACAAATGCACATCAATTTTGTTGCAATGAAGATGAAGACCTCTAAGGTCCCACTGGGTGTGCCAAAACTGTTGTCACAAATCAGCAGCACCCCTGGATGTTGATCAGGCTTCTAGTTTGATCATCCTAAGCATCCAGTGTGATTGCACAACATTGAATCCTCTCCCCAAGTGTGGGACTTGTAAAATGGAAGAGGAATCTCTAGTTTAGAGGCTGGTTCCTCAACTCCTCTAATCAGTTATATCACTTACACAATTACAAAGGTCCAAACTTCCTAATTCTACTCTAAATTCCAAAGGGACAAGGATAGAAAATGCAAAAAAGAAGGAACTAAAACTAATGCTAATAGGTGATGCACCAAAGGAGTGGTGAGCATTTTTCACTTCTGCGCATATTGACACAAATCCATAGAATGCAACAAGAACCTCATGCACAAACTGATAACTGTAATGAAGAATCAGAAATTAGCCAAACAACACAAGTAGAGGATAAAAACTAATCACAGGGCCTGTATTGTTATTTTTAACATCAAAATCACTTGCATTACAACACCTGAGAGGCAAAATAAAGTTAGTTCTTAGAAAAGATCTTTATTCCACCAAAATCACTTCCAAGGTGAGAAAGGGACTGCAATATAAAAAAATGTTCAACCCTTGAAAATGAGCCAAAACTGGCTTTTACAGTGCAAGGGACGAGCCCAGGAGAGAGAAACACAGGAAAACATGGAAGGGATTCAACCATTGACCAAAACACATTCAAAATAGTATGGGAATCCTTACGGACCCATTCCCGAAATTTTCAACCATCTTTGGGAGAGAATGCGAGCCATTCTTCATTAAAAATGGTAGTTGAAACGTCATTTCTGTCCATGAACCACGTGCGAGGGTTTTTTCAATTTTATCTTTCTAAAATCCATCAAAATGAAAAATTGACCCCGGAATCTTGTAGATATTTCACCAAATTTCCATTGATATAAAGAACGTGAAAACACGAGCTCTGGATCGAAAGATATGGTGATTTGAAGTTTTAGGTCAAAACAGGGCCAAATCGGGTCGGCGGGCAAAAATTTGAATTTTCACCTTTTTGGTCATTTGGAAAATTTTCCAAAATTTTCCCATGCTCCGTGCTTTTAGGTGCTATGTGGCACATTTTGATGGGGCGCGGGCCCATCCTACTTCATTTTCCTATTTTCACCTTTAGAAAATTTTCCCAAAATTCCTCGCCGGGTCGATGAGCTGAGGACACGTGGCGAGTGCTGATTGGATGTGGGCCCATCCTTCCTAAATTTTCTGCAGGTCGCTTTGATAATTTTTGACCTGGACACGTGTCAAAACCCCATTCGATGTGGGTTTGACCTTCCAAAATTTCCTTACGGGCTTGACTTGAGTTTTTGCTATCAGCTGACATGTGGCGAGATTCTATTGGCTCGCAATAAGGGGGGTGGGCTTTCCTCTCTGAATTTTCCTTTATTTCTCCTTGGGAAAATTTCCCAAATTCTCCCCATGCTCCGCCACTCCAGGACACGTGGTGACATATAATTGGCTGGTGGGGGCAGTGGCCAAAACTTTCTTCATTGAGATTTTTCAAACACTTTGCCAAAATTCCAACCTCTCCTCCGCCCTCCGAAGTTCCGAGACACGTGGCATGTTTTTATTGGCCGCGGGCTTTCTTGTCAAAATTTCCATGTGCCAACACTTAGCCAATTTTTTTCAAATTTACCACTAGGACATGTGAAATTACCTGATTCGACGGCGGGCCTGCGGAAAAATATTTCCTCTTGAAAACTTTTCCAAAACACTTGGTAGAAAACCAAGTTCTCTTCTGACCCCTGCCACCTCCCTGGACACATGGTGGCATCTCATTGGCTGCGGGCCTTATAGGGGAAAATTTCCCACAAAAACTTCATCGAGCCATAAATTCAAAAATACATGGAGTTAGGAGGAAAACTTTACCTTTCTAGAAAGTTGAGAAAGAGCTTTATCCAATGGTGCCATTTATAGAAGGTTTTGAGTGCCTAAAAAGCAAAAATTATTACGAGGCACACGAGAGGGAAGAACGAGAGGAGTTAGCCACAAAAATGAGCGAGGGGGCCACATTTGGATAACAGTTCCTTGGGAATGAGAATTTCTCTTCCACCAAAGGGAATTTCCATTTCCATTTCCAAGATACCAATTCCTCTTCTTCATGTGACAGTGTTGTTGATTCACCCATCTCCTAAAAATCATTTTCTTCAAATATTTCATCTACTTTCTCCACCTCAATTTGACTTGATGGAGGAGGAGACATTACCATGCTTTCTAGAATATAAACAACTTCTTTCTCCAAATCATCATGTTCCTCAATATCCACTGGAGTTCCCTTAGACCTCTTATGAACTCTTCTTCTTTGAGGAGCTTCAAAATGTCCTAAAGTAGGATTCCTCCTAGAGATTATTTTGATTTTCACTTCATTATCCATATTAGGTGAACTGTCACTATCAGAGACAAATATTATTTCTTCTGGTATTGTTGCAGAGGAAGGAGTTTATTTTGAAGGCACGGTATGTTTTTTTAGATTTGATAATTCTTTCGATCTCCTCCTCTTTGGCACATTATCCCCTCTTATTTCCTTCTTTTTCTCTGTAGGGGATCAATCTCATAATTACTTTTAGGGAGAAAGGGGTTGGTATTCCCCTTCTAATAATATCGGGGCTTTGTTTGAATTTTTTTAAGGAACTTTTCTCATGCTTCTTCTCCATTTTTCTTTGAGAGAAAATGGTGCTGATAGACTAGATGGACTAATCCCTAATGTCTACTTGTCCAAACTCCCCAAGAATACCTCTGAGCCATTGTCTGGATGGATTAAAAAGGAAATCTAGAGGTTTTACTATATATTCTCATATTTCAGCCCCATACCTAAGATATATTAGCATCTTAAGGACCTATCTTCCCATAGTCCCAAATTGGCCATCGCAAGTTAGGTACTTAACTACCCAAAATGCTAGCCTATCAAAGGGTTTGGGAAATTTGGCTCTTCTAACCCCCTTGATTTTTATAGTGTTATAAATATATTGGGGTTCAGATTCCCCCTCTTGTATCAAGGTTTCCACCAAGTTCTTTTAGGGTCCCTTGACAGGATTTGGGACATGTACAATTGGTACCCCAGATACATTGTTCATTGTATTTATAGTAAAGGGAATTACAATGATTTTAACCTTAGTTCTAGATTCTTCTAAATTTACAAAAAATTCCCTTACCAATTTGTCATTATACTTTGATAATTTCTTTAGGAACTCCAACCACCCTGCTTGTTCAAAAATGGTTACCACTTCTCCATCTCGTAAAAATTTGTGTATCATCCTCTAGCTCTAACTTCTTTTTATCCCCACGAAAAGAGGATGATTCAAATTCTTCCTTATTTCAAATCCTTACTCTATCAAGAGATAGCTATGGAATTATTATATTTTGATGCGGAATCTGTTGGGTTTAGCTACAAAATTCAAATATAATTCTATTGTTTCTTCCTTGAATTTTTTTGCAACTACTTCTCAATTTCGTTTATTCCACCCAAATGATAGCTCATTATTAATATGCCACCACTTTTACTTGTTCAAATTACATCACCCTCATGATTACTTGCTTTTAATAATAATGTACAATAAATGACTCATCATACCAACTACTTAAATCAAGTCTAATCACACATGTGAACTTTTAATTTAACCTTTAATAAGATCAAGATATAATTACTGTTCTTGCTAATGCAATTCCTCCACCTTTATGACTCATCATTCCTAAAAAAAAAAGTGAAAAGGAAAAATGGTCGAAAAAGAAACTTGGAATTCCAAATAAGTTCCTTTTATTTTGAATTAGCTATTTATTGAGGAGACCAACTGCCATTTCTGGTTTTCAATTGGTCTTTGAGAAATATTTTTTTTTGGAAGAGGATGCCATTTACTGGGTTTTTCATTCTCTCCCTTTTTACTTTTTATTTTATTTTTCATTTTTTTTCATTTTTTCATTTTCATTTTTCTTTTTTTTAAGATAACGCCATCTTCTCGGTTTTCATTCTCTTTCCTTTATTTTAGATCCATGCATCTGATTGCTTGATCATTTTGGGATAACTAGGTTCTTCCATATGATCAAATTCCTTATCTTATTCAATCTTCTTTAAGAACTCATCCTTGGTAGGTGGATTCCTATAAAGTTTTAGCCTATGTCCATTGAAGTGTCCTTCTACTACCATTAATGGAAAGTATCTGAATAGATCCATTTTCAAATATCTACTTAATCTAATAAGGTTCTAACCACCTAGTTCTCAATTTTCCTTTGAATTGTTGGTACTTGGAATCAAACAATAATGACCAATCTCCTACCTTGAATTACCTTTCCTTGATATGTATATAATTTCACTACTTCCTTTTGTCTTGGATTATCTCTATCTATTGAAGTGCTTCCAATCTCAGCTCATCTAATTCATTGAGTTGTAGAATTATTTCCTTTTGTGTTGCATCCAATTCAATACCCAATTTAGTTGTTGTTCTCAATGTTTGTAGTTCAAATTCAATGGGTAATAAGGGATTTTTCCCATAGACTAAATCATATGGTGAGAACCATATTATAGTCTTCCAAGTTGTATTATAAGCCCAGACAACTTCAAGTAACCTCTTTACCCAATCTCTTCTACCTGCTTCAACTATTTTGGTGAGGATGTTTTCCAATTCTTTGTTTGTCACTTCTACTTGATCATTTTATTATGGGTGATATGGAGATGAATTCATATGATTGATATGATAATACATTGTAAAGGCCTGGATCATATTGGACATGAACCATGGACCTTAGTCTAAAACTATGCTTCTTGGTGCTCCAAACTTCATCATAATTTTGTGCCAAATAAAATCAGCAACTACATCTTCATTACATAATCAGTACATACAAGAATTTGCTCCTTTACTTGTGAATGGGGACTAAAAGGGCCACTAAAATCCATCCCCCACCTTTCAAATGGTTCAATCACTATTTGAGGTTGTAGAGGCATTTCACTTTGGTGAAATTTGGTTGTCCCCTTCTTTGACAAAGATCACATTGCTTGATGTATTTCTTCATATATTTTTATAGAGACAACTAATAATAGCCAATGCCAAGTATTTTGTGTTTTTTTATTTTTACTAAAAAAGTTTCCTCCACTTGGTTCATCATGACATGCCCTGAGTATGTCAAATATTTCATATTATCTCACACACCTGCGTAAAACCAAATCAAGACCACATTTAAATAACATTCCATTCAACCATTTAAATTATGCACTGGTTTTGATTAATATTTTTATTTGTTTCTTGGTAAAATAAGGGGGAAACTTCCCTATTGTAAGATAATTTTCCATATCAGAAAACCATGGTGTATAAGCTAAAATAACAAATAATTGTTCATCTTAAAAGTTGTCTTTAACTAGATCTTTCCCCTCTGCAGTGGTTAATCTTGACAAGAAATCAGCTACCACATCAGATTTTCCTAGATTACCCAAAATGGTAATATCAAATTCTTGTAAAAGTAATAACCACCTAATTATCCTACCTCCAACCACTAGTTTGTTCATTAAGTATTTAATTGCTGAGTGATCTGTATGTACAAATATTTTGTAACCTATAATATAATGCCTAAACTTATTAATTGCATAAATCACAACAAGAAATTATTTTTCAATGGTGGTGTAATTTATTTCATTGGAAGTAAGATTTTTAGTAAGGTAGTAAATAGCATACATTTTACCTTCTTCCTCTTTACATCCTAGAGTTGCACTAATTGAGTTATTTGAGGAATTTTTGAATGTGAAAAGGTTTCTCCCAATTAGGTCCTCTTAATATTTGGGTAGTGATTAATTTTTCTTTAATTTCCTCAAAAGCATGTTGACACTTTTCATCCCAACAAAATTCACAATCCTTGGTAAGTAAACCAAACATGGGGGCATAAATTTTACTAAAATCTTTAATAAAATGCCTATAGTATCTAGCATGCCCTAAGAATGACTTGATATCTATGGGGGTTTGAGGAACAGTAAGTCTAAAATAATCCTTATTTTGTTTTGGTCAACTTGAATTCCTCTTTTTGAAATGTGGTGTCATAGTACAATCCCCTCATCAAGCATTTCTCATGACTAAGAGATAAATGGTGTTACTCACATCTTGTTAATATTATATCCATATTTTTCAAGGCATCATCAAATGTTTCTCCATGCACAGTGAAATCATCCATGTATACTTCCACACAATCATTGGTTAGATCTATAAATATTGCTAGTACATCCCTTTGGAAGGTTGCTTTGGAGCATTACATAGTCCAAATGGAAATACCCTATAAGAAAAGGTACCCCATAGACAAGTAAAGGTATTTTTGTCCTAATCCTCAGCAGCCACCTTGATTTGATTATATCCACTAAAACCATCTAGGAAGGAAAAGTATTGTTTACTTGAAAGGTTTTCTAAAACTTGATCTATGAATGGTAAGGGAAAATAATCTCTAAATGTATATTTTTTCAATTCCTTATAATCAAAACAAATTATCCATTTCCCATTCTTTTTGGGCACAATCATAAGAGGAGACACCCACTGACTATCTAAGATAGGGTAGATAAATCCTACTTGTAATAGCTTTTCAATTTCTTGCTTGACTATGTCCCTCAAGGCTGGGTTGATCCTTCTCTGAGGTTTCCTAACTGGTTTGAAATTTTCAGTATAAATGTGATGGGTAAAAATACTTGGATGGATTCCTTTCATGTCTGTATAGTCCCAAGAAAAATATCTAGTATGATTTTTCAAAACATCAAACAATTTAGCTTCTTGATCATTTTCCAACCAGTTGTTAATGTTCAAAATTTTACCCAATTGAATCTCAATTTGTTTGGTTCTAGTGTGTGATGAACTAATTTTTTGAAAAGGTTCCATTATGGTGTTTAGTGGAAATGAATTTCATAACAAAATATTATACGTAGAAACATCTCTAAATTTCCCTTCGAAAAGAATACTAGCTATTTCTTCCCCTCCCCAAGAGAAATATCATTCCTTTGGAGTGAAATTATTTGCATCTTCCTAGAATTGTTGTGGTTCCGGAGATAAGTATGCATGTTCCTGAAATAAGTCCAAAAGTTCTAGAACTAGTGTTAGTGTAGGTTATTATTTATTTATTAGGATAATTCTTACACTTGTGTTAGCCCTACACTTGTTGGGTTAGCTTGCTTAGGTGTACTAGTTGTGTGGAGTTAGTTTCTCAGTTATGTCGAGTTAGCTTACTAGTCTTTTGGAGTTAACTTAACTACTAGTATTAGTTAGTGGGAGTTCTTCACCATTGATTTAGGTAGTAGTTGCACTTCCCTCCTCCTATATGTACATATTTCTTATTGAATAATTCAAGTCATTATATTGTAATGTATTGAGCATTATGGATTATGATGGATTTCCATATATGGTATTTTAGCTCTTCTGCTTTGCAAATCTAATGTGGTGTGCTATTATCATCTGAGATCATGGCTTGGAACAATATTATTTTTGTTCCTTTCATGGTATCGAGCTGCATGACTTTCTGTCACACCAAAAGCTTGGCGATGGTGGAGAGTGATCTCATTGTGTTAAACGGATTCTTCATGAAATACCCACCCGGACGATGGAGCCGGATATACACCCAATCAGGCCCAACAACATTAGGAGGAAGTGACACTGGGAATGTCCCAGGAGGTCACCCATCCCAGAACTACTGGGGAATTTGGCGTGCTTAACTACAGGTATTAGAGATGCACAACTTTCCGTCACACCAAAAATTCAAACTTATAGACATCCAGTAAGTTTTTCTTTGCAAGCAAGGGTTTATTTTTTTCATGTATATGGAATTTGTTAGAAATTTTTGTAGCATGCATTTTTATGCAAAACAGAGTGCGGAATTGGATTTGGAAGGTGCCAAAACCCTAGAATTAACTGTAAACTCGACCATGTTTTGAGATAGTCAAATCTGGGTGCATTATTTTATCCATTGGATATAAGCGTGTACCTTCCAGGATGCATTCTTTTACCCTCTAGGTATTTTGGTTTTGGATGTAGTCTTTTATCCACTAGACGTAGATCTATACCCTATGGGTGCATTCTTTTATCCATTGGATATAAGCATGTACCTTCCGGATGCATTATTTTACCCTCTATGTATTTTGGTTTTGGATGTAATCTTTTATCCACTGGATGCAAATATGTACCCTATGGGTGCATTCTTTTATCCATTGGATATAAGCGTGTACCTTCCGGATGCATTCTTTTACCCTCTGGGTATTTCAGTTTTGGATGTAGTCTTTTATCCACTGGACGCAGATCTGTACCCTATGGGTGCATTCTTTTATCCATTGGATATAAGTGTGTACCTTCCGAATGCATTCTTTTACCCTCTGGGTATTTCGGTTTTGGATGTAGTCTTTTATCCACTGGACGCAGATCTGTACCCTATGGGTGCATTCTTTTATCCATTAGATATAAGTGTGTACCTTCCGGATGCATTCTTTTACCCTCTGGGTATTTCGGTTTTGGATGCAGTCTTTTATCCACTGGATGCAGATTTGTACCCTCTAGGTGCATTCTTTTATCCATTGGATATAAGTGTGTACCCTCTGGACGCAATGATTTACCCTCTAGAAATTTTAGGTTTTGGGCACAAGCTTTTATCCTTTGGTCACAAGCATGTATCATGTGGATGCACTCTTTTACCCTTTGGACATTTGGGTGTCACGTGTACCTTTTTAAAAAAGTTCAGTATTAAAATATTATTTTAATAGGAAAACCTTGTAGAACTCATAACTTTTGATCCGTAACTTGGATTAAGGTGATATTTTTGAAATTGTGTATTTTTTCGAGATCTACACATTGGTGATATATTTATACACATATTTCAAATGTAAAATTTATTTTTACCCATTGTAATATTTACATGCACTTAATTATAAAGTGTGAAATTCGAGAGGGTGTTGTGATCACTTGTGGACGCAATTTCGGTTGAGCCCGATGTCCTAAAATTTTAGGTATTACATTCTTGTAGCTATGTGTGTATACATTTATATCTCTCTTGTTTGTTGAGATATTTTGGATCTGTATTTTTGACACTTTTTTTGCATGTTGTGATCTCTCTTGTGGAGGAGCTATTCTGGTGGAGTCCATGTTAGTTTGTCAGTGTTCGAGTAGTTGATTTTGACAACTCATATAGATATGTGGTGTCACTCTACCCATTCTGTAGTATGGGAGGGTGTGGTGTTGATACTGCTTCTTCGGGTTTCGTGCCCTTGCCTTGTTACCTTGTCTTTTTTTTTGGATCGTGGAACTCCTATTTATTTGGATCTCATGTCCTTACCTTGTTACCTTGGTTTTTCTTGGATCGTGGCACACCTATTTGTAGCAATTGATCAAATTATGTTTGGTGTTTATTTTTCACTTTTCAACATCACTCCATTGACAGTCTCCTTACATGGAGCTATTACGTGAAGCCTAGTGTCATTTGTTTTTGAGTTATATGATCAAGCAGTGGATTCAGACCATAGTGTGCACCACACTTCTTCAACATTGTACAAGTTTTTGGAGTCAAGCTTCTGAGGATATCTTGTAGCAGGATTTTTCTCTCTACTTTGTTATTATTACTGGTTTTGGGTACCTTGCGGTGTCCATTTTTCTCAATTGTTGTACGTGGGTACCTCATCAGGCCTTGTTGTCGGGACCCACCTTCTTTTCCACCCACCTAAGCTATGCTTACGGGAGGGTGTTAGTGTAGGTTATTATTTATCCTTTTATTTATTTATTAGGATAATTCTTACACTTGTGTTAGCCCTACACTTGTTGGGTTAGCTTTCTTAGGTGTACTAGTTGTGTGGAGTTAGCTTCTCAGTTATGTCAAGTTAGCTTACTAGTCTTTTGGAGTTAACTTAACTACCAGTATCAATTAGTGGGAGTTCTTCACCATTGATTTAGGTAGTAGTTGCACTTCCCTCCTATATGTACATCTTTCTTATTGAATAATTCAAGTCATTCTATTGTAATGTATTGAGCATTATGGATTATGATGGATTTTCATATATGGTATTTTAGCTCTTCTGCTTTGCAAATCTAATGTGGTGTGCTATTATCATCTAAGATCGCAGCTTGGAACAATATTATTTTCATTCCTTTCAACTAGGTCCATGGTTTGAACTAAGTCTCAAGTTTCGCAACTATCCCCGATTATTCCATAGATAATTGGTGATAATTTAATGGAAAATTAATCATATTATCCACCTCACTTATGTTATCATGCAATGTTATCAAAGCCAAAGAAGACAATTTTTTTATTAGTATTAGGATCATCAACCCATTATTGTTCTTGATTATCAATAAAAGGTTGTGAATAAGGATATAAGGAAATTTTCTTAGAATTATTACCATTTGAGATAGTCATATCACCCGATCTACAATTAATTAAGGCGAAACTATAGCTAACCATGGTGCGCCCCAAAATAATGGGATAACCAAGCGTTTTACCTTTTGACCGTAATATAAGGAATCCCAATGGATACTCCCATGAGTCCACCATAACTACCACATCTTTAATGATCCCTTCGGTTTTTACTAATTGATACGCCATATCGAAATATGGTGCTTTAGTAGGTTGTATACCTATTAATCGTAATTTTTCAAAGTGTCCATTGTCATCACATTTATAGCTACTCCCAAATGAACCAAAACATTATGTATATGTTTATTTTCTATAGAGATAGAAATAACATGGCTTCCAGGATCCCCATATTTGGGAAGTAAGAGTTTTCCTGCCAATAAATCAGCTAAGTTTCCCATCTACCTTAATAGTCCTAGGGTACTACTTGTTCCTTACAAGTATTTTCAAACATAACATTTTGATTAATTTTTTTATTCAAGAATTTCCTTGATTTCTAGAAAAAATGGTATTTCAATATTTAGTTTCCTTAATTCCTGCACTAATTCAGATTCCTTGGTCTCAATAACTTCCTTAAATATTTCTGGAAATGGAGTTTCAGTAGATTTGTTATTTGGATTCTTCTTTTTTCTTTTTCACCTCCTTAGGAATAAGCGAACTGGGAGTTTCGGTTTCTTCTATCATCTTAGTAATTATAACAGGTGGACTATTAATTATTTTGCTAGATCTTGTTTGAATATCCTTACAATCCACGGCATTAAGATCAACTAGTATTTCTTTCTTTGTTACGTAGACAAGGGTTGTTTGTTTATTTTTGGGAATTAGTCATCGGTTGTCTTTGATATTTTTGTTTGAACCACATTTTCGGTTTATGAACCTTCTATAGAGAACCCATTATGGCATGTTAATTTTTGTTGGGATATGTTCTTCCCCGAGCATAGTTATTAGGGTTACACCTAGGTTGTGACCAAGTATAAGGGTTACTCTAACCAAACCATCATTTTTGGTGTCCCTAAGCATACCAAGTTTGTCCTACCCAATCTGGGGAATCCATGTTGGTTGAGGGGTCCAAGGTGGTTTTCCTAATTTTGTGGCACTTATCGAGCTACCCATGGTATCATCCGAGAGATTAGGAACAAATCTTAGGATGAACTTCCCTTAGCTAGGTTGTCTTTGGAAAACATTTACTTATTCTGCGAGTTGATGAAGTGTTGTTTTGTTTAAGATGATTTTTTATGAATGGAAGAAGATAAAACAAATTATCTTTGTTTTCCCTAGATTCACAAATAAGACACATTTATGTTTTATCCAAAGGAAAATCTCTTAGTGCATGCTTCTTTCTGCATCTAGGACAGTACATAGCTAATGGTTTAGTATTAGCATTTTCTTTGGCTTGCAATCCATCCATTGTGGAATTTTATTGAACTAGGATGTATGTTTTAAAGTTTGCTAGTTCATCCATAAGTTTGTTCATGTATTGATTTGTAGTTTTCACATTTTTTCCTTTCCTAGGTCCACCCCTTGTTCTTAAATAACTTCTACAAAGGTATTTAATATCATTCATTCTTAATTTATTGATGTTTCTACCTCCCATTAAGTTAAGGTCTTCCCTAGATTCATCATCCAGAACTTTAAGAAAAATGTTTTCTTAGCTCTTATTGAAGTACAAATCCACACCTTTTACTTAAAAAGACGAATCTATCTAAATAATCTTCCATATTTTCATCCTCTTCCTGTTTGATCCTAAAAAATTCTTCCTTCTTGTTTCTCCCTTGATAGTAGTCCTAGTCTTTGTCTAGGAAGGTAGTTTCCATTTGTGCCCAAGCGGTAATAGAATTGGATGTTAATTCCATAATCTGCATTATTCTTTGCATATTTGAGTAGATGGAAACAAATTGAGTTTTTGAATTTCTATTTTATAATCATAGGTATGACACAATACCTTAAATTCAAATAAGAATTGGTCAGGATCCTCAGATGACATCCCTCTAAATGTAGGAAATTGTACAGGTGAAATATTCTTCATAGGTGAATCATCATCCTCCGATTGAATTGGATACGTAAAGTTACTATAAGGTTCTCTTTTAGCTTCTCATGTCATATCTACGATTATCTTTTAGATATTTTTCCCAATCAATGTAGTATGTGATCCGCTTTGGTGTAGGTGAAAATTCAAGAGTAGGAGGTTGACTACTCAATTGAGAGTCAAAAATTGCTCTAAGTGGGTCTTGGGATATAATCCTTCTCCTAAAATTTCCAATTCCTTCATTGGTTGATCCAAAAATTTCAAAGGTGAAATTTCTACCTCTTATAGGAGACAATGGTGCTTTTAATTCTTGCTCAACCTCCTTATTTAAACAAGAGGATGTTGAAAGTTCTTGTTTAGATATTTTTGGGAGAAATCTACCCTTTGAGTCTCTTGGTCTACTCATAAATTTTATGATAATGTAGGGAAGATTTTTCAATTACTATATGTATGATTGTTTCTCTTGTTAACACATAATTAGATAGTTCTAACTAGTGGGTCCGCGGCGGTGGTGCTAAAAATTATGAGTTTTTATTTCCTTCATTTAATCAACTCTCGATTGATGTCATATTCAAACTAGGGTGTGTCTAAAGCTATATGCAACAAGAAGAATCTTAATTATCTAATAATTAATTATAGGTATTTATTATTTTATATTTTACTGTGGGGGTTTTGCAATGTCTTAAGGATTCCCCTAACCAAATCTTGCTGAAATAAACACTCATTGCTAAAATAAAAAAATCTTCATAATTAAACGTGTTGCTGGAAATGAAACACACTTTTGCATAATGAAACAAATTACTTGAACTAAACACACTCTTGCAGAATGAAACAAATTGTTGGAAGTAAACACAAGTTACATAAGTAAACACTCTTTCTTGGAAATAAACAGTCATTTGAAAATGCTTGCAAGGAAATAAGAGTAACCTATAACACCTGTAGGGACAAGTACATTCAAAAAAACAACTAAAGAATCAAAAGCATCTACAGAAATTAACACTTAACATATTTACACAAATTACTTAGAAATATAAATACCAATAAAACAAAGAATCATTCTTGGAGGAGTGGGCCCTTACTCCACCTTGAATCAGGAGTTGAAAAATTATGATTCTCTCAAAACAAAATGGCTATCTTATTACGTAATCTGTTATTTATTAAAAAATTCACCGTATATCTATCATATGTCTAATCTATCTACGGGTCCTTAGATATGTATCATCATCCAAAGATGCATTTACAATCACAAGTGCTTAATAGTTGTTCATCTATCAATAGGTTCTAATGAAACAAAATAGTGCTCAAAGTAGATGTGGAATTTAGGAACCTTCTTTAGACATACGAGTTGTTGTTGATCTTGCATATGTATTTCTGGAGTATGAAGAATCAAAAATCTATTGATCTACTCCTGATTGGAAGGCCCATTGATTTCTCTATCACCGGATGTTGTCACAAAAAACATATTCCCATTGATTCCGAAAATGCAACTTGGGAAAATCTGGAAGAAATGCAAATTGCTTTTCCTTTTCTTTTTCAACAGGGATGAAATATGTTGTGAAACATTTTTACATGAACTTATCTTTTTCAAGTTTATATGAAAGCCAGATTGAGGCAAACATTATTCAAGCTAAATAAAATGTATTGTGACATTGATTTCTGGAACTATTCAAGTTGGAAATAGTCGCATTGTTTTGTGAACTAATAAATTGGTTGACCTGAAGGTTAATCGAATATGTAATCATCGGGACGATGAATCTTTTAGGAGGGAAGCATGTAACACTCTGAACTGTTGTTACTTCCTCCTAAGCATTCAAGTGTTGATATATGATTTCTTCTGTAAAAGGATGTGTTCCTTTGATTGTGAAGTCATGCTTGATATGGACTATATCTTCTTTGCAATTGAAGATCTTTGACTAAGTCGGAATATGATTGGACTCTTTTATTTCTTTCATTTTGCACCTGAGTTTAATCTGATCTCGAATGAATTGTGGATTTATCCATCTATAAGACTCAACCTTGGATCAGTGGCATTGATCCAAGAGATGCTTTAAGTTTATTTGGGATGAACAAAAATTATAGACCTTACGAAGGTTGCAAGGTCTAAATGCGTTGAATAAGCTATTCCGGAGTCTAACTCAGGCTGATTGTGTTAAATGAATTGGTTCCCGATATCGTAATATCAGGAAGGTCTTGATCATGGGCCAGGTAATAAATTCAGATACATTTATACTACTAGCTTATTATCAGTCTTTGGATTGAATCCATTACGGGAATGTATATCTGTTGGTTCTTATTCTGAACATTCTAAATGTTAGACCTAAACTGGATTTATTAAGGTTAATAACCTATGGGTTGGATTAGTGTTAATCTAACCTAGCCCTAAGCTATAAGCTAAAAGTTCCTAAAGTTAGCAACCTAGCACTAAGGAAGTTAGACTAAGTATCACCTTATGATCTAACCTATGTTTCTAACCTAACTAATGTTAGTGGAGGAAGGGGACCTATGAAGGGGTGCGAGCCATGGGCGGTAGTTTCTATGGCATTAAATGAAGGAGATAAGCATGAAGGACAAGGAATTAGCGGAGGTTTCAAACGGCCATCGAGGCCGACGTGGCAGAGTCACCAAATTTAGAAATGGTCTTTGATTTGCATTTTTCCATCACCAACTATGGCGGTCGGTGGCAATGGAGATTGAGTGGGAATTTTGGAGTTAATGAAATTAATGAACTCGGTCTCCGAGCTCGGATTTCTCGGGAAGACATGCAAAAAGGAAAACTGGTTGTTTGTTTGGTTTTCCATGTGCTCCGGGTTTCTCTTTGTTTGATCACTGGTTCTTCACACCAGTCTACTTGGTGTTGCATGGAAACTATGAGAATAACTAGCTCTTTTCTCTATCGAGGAAAGTTTATAAGGCATGGAGATAACAAATTATTGTTGTTGAATCTAACGTGGAAAAAGAGGAGAAGGCTCGAGCTCTTTCAGAGGTCTTCTTCGGATTTTTAAGCAACATTACCAGGCATGTTAGGCCCTAAATTTTAAAAATCTTGCTTTCTTTCAAATGATTTCATTAGAACAACTCTGTTCAGATGATTTTTGGGTTCAGTTGGTTTTTAAGGTAGCTTTATAAGAATTAGTTGCTGTATCTTCTTACTAGCTCAATTTTTCAAATGAACCCTTGATGGGTGTGCATTTTGTTTCATACTGTTGAATTATCTTGTTATGTTTTGCATTTCGATTAGATTTCGTAGAAATGCTTGCAAGGCTACTAGACAAATTTGGCTTTGTGGGAGTCCATGAATTGTTTTCTTGTTTGATTTAGACTTCCGCGATACCTTGTTGTTTCACTTGTTGAAAAGGATACTGTTGGAATTCTTGAATGTACAGTATATTCCAACTTCTGTATAAGTTATGTCGTGAGTAATATATGTCATTGTTGCTGTTGGACTTCTTGAAATGAAATTATGTCTTGGCTTCTGAAGAAGTACAGCCGTGAATACAATATGTTATTGAATTCCATTGGAATCCTTGAGTAGATAGTATTTTTGACTTCTGTAGGAGTTTAGATTGAGAATATTACTTGGGTTCGACTCCTTTTGAACTCTTGAAGCGTATATTATGTTTTCCTCTTCTGTATAAGCTTAGAGCGAATATTGTTGTTATGGACTCAGTTGGAGTCCTTGTTATGAAACCAGTGTTTCTGCTTCTGTATAAGCTTGGTTGTGAATACTTATTATTATTGGCTCTGTTGGAATCCTTAATATATATATATATATATATATATATATATTATTTAAACGGCTTACGTAGAAGTTAGTCGTGAATTCCATACATTTCTACTTCGTAGGAGTTCGATTGTGAATACGGTATGTTATTGTTTTGGTTGGAATTCTTGAATTTAATATGTATCTTGTATCTTTCTACTTATGTAGAAGTTTATTTGAAGAATACTACATGGGTAAGACTCCTTTTTAATCCTTGAAGCGTATATTATGTTTTCTCTTCTGAATAATCTCAGTTGTGAATATTGTTGTTATGGACTCAGTTGGAGTCCTTGATATGTAACTGGTGTTGCTACTTCTGTGTAAGCCTAGTTGTGATTATGGTCGATATTGACTCAGTGAGAGTCCTTGAAATGTATCTAGTATTTTAAACTTCTGTCAAGCTTGGTTATGAATGCTATTGTTTTATTATGAATACTAAATGATATCAACTTCGATGGATTCACCGAAAGGTAATTTATGTTGTAACCAGCAGAAGTTTTTCTTTGTGAGTACTTTTAGGATTCTTGATTTGTTGTCATATGAATTCAACTTCAATTTAAACCTTTAATATAAATATTGGTTGGATTTGGCACTGTTGGAGTCCATGATATGTTGTGTGTTGGCTCGATTCTCGATTTCAGTCCTCACTGAGCATGCATATCATTTTGACTCTTTCTTATCATCGTTGTGTTATGTTCGATTCGATTCAAAGGAATTAAAGGTTGGGGTTTCTTTATCAACTCAATTTTGTTGATACCCTATTATATGTTGTAGTAACTCGACTTCAAATGAAACCTTGAGGAAATTTTTTTGGGATTTTCCTAGATGAATGAAGCTATGCTCTGTCAAACAATGGCGATGGGTATATTCATTTTGTTGAATATAATGGCACATCGGATGGATGTTTGTTCCTTGGGATTCGAGATGGATAGTTTTTTTAGATGCATTTGTTCTTCTTGGTCACTAACATTTATGAAGAAATATATGAAAATTATCTAGGAATATTTAGTAACTATAATACGAGTTACGTGTTATAGTCATGTTTGAATTACAAAAAGAGCATAGTCGAAATATGTTTACATGTTTGGTGAATTAATTTCATTTAAACGGGTTGTTTAATGAAAACAATTGGTGGATTGCAATTGTTTTAAGATTTAGTGCTTATCATGCTCGGTTCACCGAAGCCGACCCATGTTGACAATTTTTACGAGATGATTGCCGTAAGTGGTAAAGGCACGCGAGATCGATATGATGTTGATTGTTTAATTTGGTTTTATGATGAAATCCAACTTGATTCTCTGAATGTACTACTTGAAGAAAGATGTTCTTTTCTTTGAGTATTGTATCGAATATCTTTGAATGCATAAAATGTATTTGATTACCTTTGAAAGGAATGAAAAAGAGATATTTGTTACTTATGTGTTTGTATTCGTATCTTGACGGTTTGATCTTCTTCGGTTCGAATGATCTTGAGAGCATTGTTATTATTGTATAACTTGGAGACCTTTGTGAATATCTAAGTAGGCTTGCGAGGTTATGTGATTGAATACTTATGATTGTTTAGTAGTTCTATTATGTTCTATTTATAGCTAAATTGGAACTTAGATCATTGTCTTTCGGGAAGCTAGGGTTAAAATAAACTGAGCGAGGGGAAGCTAAACGAGCTGAATAAATTATTACTTCCTAGTCTTGATCTAAGGCAAGACAACGTTTAATTGGATTCTTAATCACTATATCTCGATACTAATAAGTAAGATATAATTACAGTTATGAGAACTGATATAAACCCAAAAAGGGTTTGGTTAGCAATCTCATGTGAAGATTAAGGGTTATTGTCCTATTTCGTTGATTTAGATTTATGTTTTTCTATGAACTCCTTGAAGGGACCTCTAGTCTTAATAACTTCTCTTGTGTAATGGGTTTTACTATGAAAGGTAGTTTTAAGGTGAGGAACCCAAGGATTGAGAAAGACTACCCTTAAGGGAGCGCCTGATAGTATAATTTTAACTCAACGTAAGAAACACCTTAAAATTTAGTAGATCTTATCGAGGTGGATTTAAAGGTTGATGGCACAAGTCAACTGCAGGGTTGTACCTTCGAGAAGATTAAGAACTTCTCGAAGACACAACAATGCAGGTGACTTATGGCGACACCCTTTGCATTGATCGTTAAGATTTACACATTAACTTGAACAAGTTACTCTGGGACTGATTAGGAACGTGGTCACGTTATAAGGCTGCCCTAGGAGACTCGGGGTATCTTGACACACTGGATTAACTAGGGTTGATCCAGTATGTCAGCGTATCCCTAGTCCTCGGGAGCATCCCTATAACGTTGTCATCTTACTAATCCGTTCCTGAGTGAATAACTTGGGACAGGAGAGTCTGACAGAAGTCAGTATAAGACATTCTACATAACATAGGAATGGGGTGAAGGGCGTATTCAGTTGGCGAGTATGTCGTCAAGGAATATAAGACATAAGCATTATGTTTCAAATCTTTGGCCAAAGTATCGCAAGTCTTGATTGCGTTGTCCTAAGTCACCTAGTCTAAGGGATGAGATGCTGATGAATAATGGTAACAATTATTCAGATAGGTTCCTTGGACAGAGCATTTTGAATCCCAGAATAGGGAAGAGAACCACAAGAGTGATGTGTTAAATAAAAACGCCAACTCTTAATACTCATGAATAGATCGGTAGATTACCGAGTCATGGAATGAATAGATCGGAGGTACTCCGAGTCATTACAGCTGCATATGGTTATCTGTTATAAGAATGGTTGTTTTGATTTGTGAGTTCTAAATTATGTATTTAGAACCAGGAAGCATTTGTCAAAAAAAAAAATTACTTGTTCTAATGTATAAAAATGAGGATGTTACATCTTGGTATCAGAGCTGAAGGTTGCAGCTCTTGGACCTATTGTGTCCATAATATGATAAAAACCTGAATTTTCTTGTAATAGAAAATGGTTAGAACAAGGGGGAACGTTGCGAATAATGCTCCACCTGATGGAGGGGCAGCAACAACCCAAAAACTTGATGAGATCCTTGCTGCCCTGTTGGACACAAGAGATTGTTTAGCTATACTTGAACAGCAGGTGATGGGAAATGAGGAGGATGATGAAGTTGGTAATAACAATCAGCAACCTCCTGAGGACAACCCCGATATGGGTGTTGATATTAATGCTGGAAATGCACTTGTCCAACCAGAAAACAAAAAGGCCAGGTTGGCAGCAGAACTCACTAATGATATAAAAAGGATAAGCCCACCTAAATATGATGGCACCACATTAGGTGATCGAGCCGAGAACTGCTCGGCAAAATGGAGAAGTACTTTGCAATAAGAAACTTCTCGGAGAAACCAAAGCTATTTGGGGAGCGTATCATCTTTCCCACGAAGCATCTTCGTGGTGGGATAGCCTTAAAGCCGAGCTAAATATTGATGAGACCAATGTTACTTGGGATCAATTTAAAGGCTATTTTAGGCAACGTTGCTACCACAACTTTTCTATGATCGAGAAAATGACAGAATTCTAGAACTTAGCTCAAGGAAGCTAACGGTAGCGGAATCTTTGGGAGCGGTTTACAAAACTCCTCAAGTATGTACCACGATGATATCAAACGGACGAGAAGTTCGAATACGGAAATTCATCATGGGACTAAATCCGTGATAGGGGAGAGGTCGATGTTCACAGTCCAACCACTATGGAAGGAGTTGTTGAAAAGGCCATAAGACAAGAATAGTAATTAAAGGCTATTTCTGCTCATAAAGAGGAAGTGCGGAAGAAGATTGCAAACCCTTCTTCAACTTCACTTGCACCCAAAAAGGGATCATGGAAAAAGTTTGGAAACAAAAGTAAGTTTCCAGGGGATAATAGTAAGAAAGCGATGTAGCAACTAAGCTGCTTTGAAAATGTAAGGGATAATGTTGCCAAAAATTATAACAATGGGCAGAAGCCCTATGGAGGACAACGTGAAAATTACAAGGCTGGGAAGGCAATTTTGAGCCTAAAAGGGGACTGTAGGAGGCTGCTACAATTGTGGCAAAGACCACTACGCAAATCAGTGCCCTTTGAAGAAGGATGATCGTAATCAACAGCATAAGATACATGTTGTAGTAGCAGACAAGCAAGCTGAAAAGCAAGTGACACCTATAGAAGTTCCGGGTAAGTTATTTGGCATACCTATCACTATTCTTTTTGATACAGGAGCTACTGAATGTTTTATTTCTAATAAACTTGCTTTTAAACTTAAGAGAAAAGCTAGAAAAATGGATAAATCTTGGATTGTACAGTATGGTAATAACTCTGTTCATACAGTGAGTATGTGTATTTTTGGGGCAGTCCTTGACTTACCTAACTTTTCCATAGAAGTTGACCTCTATGTTACACCTTTGGGATCATATGACATTGTCATCGGTGTCAATTGGTTAGCTGACCATAAAGCAAAAGTAGACTACTATGAAAAGAACATAAAATGTTTAGATGATCGGCTGAAATCAGCAGAGATTCAAGGTGTGAAACGGAAAAGTTCGGTAAGAAAATTATCAGCTAGGCGAGTTTAAAAAGGCTAAAAACAAAGGATGTACCCTTTATGCAGTAAAGATATCTGAATTTACAGAAGAAGATGGTGATTCCATGAAACGATTTCCTCTATTGCAAAGTTTCAAAGATGTTTTTCGGAGGAATTACAGGTTACCACCCAAGAGGAATTTGACTTCACCATCGAAATCAAACCGAGACGGAACCTATTTCCAAAGCACCTTATCGGATGACTACTACGAGTTAGTCGAGCTTAAGGCACAATTGCAAGAAATTTTTCTAAAGGTTTGATTAGACCAAGTGTTTCACCTTGGGGAGCGCTTATAATATTTGTGAAAAGAAGGATGGAACACTTAGGTCATGTGTATTGATTATCGGATGTTGAACAAAGCAACAATCAAGAACAAATATCCACTTCCAAGGATCGATTTTATTTGATCGGATGCATGGGGCAGCGGTTTATTATAAGATAGATCTTCGATCTGGTTATTATCGATTAAGGATTAGAGAAGAAGATATTCATAAAACAGCTTTACGAACAAGGTACGGACATTATGAATTCATGGTTCTACCCTTTGGATTAACTAATGCACCCGTAACTTTTATGAACTTAATGAATAATATCTTTCAAGAATATTTGGACAAGTTTGTACTTGTATTCTTGGATGATATTCTCATTTATTCTAAAAGTGTTGAGGAGCACAATGAGCATTTGAAGATAGTTACTGGGAATTTTGAGAAAAAAAAGTTGTATGGTAAATTATCCAAATGTTCTTTCTTTGATACGAAGTTCACTATTTGGGTCATGTCATTAGTAAAGAAGGAATTGTTGTAGATCCTTCAAAAATAGTGGCGATAAGCGAGTGGCCTACGCGAAAGAATTTTCATGAAGTAAGAAGCTTCATGGGTCTTCTTGGTTATTATAGAAAATTTGTTAAGGATTTTTCTAAAGTGGCTGCACCGATAACTTCATTGCGAGAAGAAGGATAAGAAATTTATTTGGAATGATAAGTGTGAGACTACTTTCAAAGTCGAAAAGCTAGTTGACTTCCACATTTATATTAGTTTATCTTGGACCCTAATGGGAGATTTTACTGTTGTAACGAGATGCTTATGGGGAAGGCCTTGGAGGTGTTTTGTTACAAAATGATCAAGTCATAGCATATGAAAGTAGAAAACTTAAGTTACATGAGCTGAATTATGCTCCTCATGATTTGGAGCTTGCTACCATTGTTCATGCGCTTTAAGTCTGGAGACACTATTTACTTGGTAAACCTTTTGAGTTGAAAACTGATCACTTAGGACTGAAATATATTTTCACTCGGCCTAATCTAATGCCGACGAGAGAAGGTGGTTAGATTTTTATCTCAATATTATTTTGAAATTAGCTACATCAAAGGGAAAGAGAATAGAGTAGCGAGATGCTCTAAGTCGTAGGAAGCACATTTCTACTCTTATAACATTAAGAACTCGAGTTTAAGGATGAGGTAAAAAGTGCCTCGAGAATCGATATTTACTTTCGGCAAGTAAAAGCGGCGCTTCTTTGCGTAACCTAATGATGAAATGTATAAAGGTTTTCATTTTGATAATGAAGGAATCTTGCGTTATGAAAACATGGTATACATACCTATCTTTGAATGATTTGAGAAAGAAGTTGTTAGTTGAATTTCATAATTCACCTTTCTCTGACACTGGTATCACAAAAATGCTTGCTGATCTGAAAAACAAATACTTTTGGAAAGGTATGAATAAGGATGTCATTGAATTTGTAACTCATTATCTAGAATGTCGGTGGGTTAAGGCGAGAACATATGCACCCTCTTTGGATTTGTTATATCCTCATAGCATACCGCAATACAAATGGCAAGTAATAACCATGGACTTTGTACAAGGGTTACCCATGTCCAAGAATAAACATGATGTTATCCTGGTAATTATGGATAAACTAACTAAGGTAGCTCATTTCATCGCTGGAAATCTAAAGGATGATTCACCGGTGTTGGCCAAAAGATTCGTACAAGAAATTTTTCAGGTTACATGGTGTACGAAATGATTATATCGGCGGGGATCCTAGAATGACGTCAATATTTTGGCAAACGCTTAATACTGACTCTTGGAATGAAACTAAACTTCAGATTCTGCATATCACATCCGAAACGGATGGAAAAACTAAGAGGGTAAATCAAGTGTTGGAAGACATGTTGCGAATGTATTGCATGGATCAATAGTATAAATGGGAAGAGTATCTTCCATTAGTTGAATCGCATAAAACAACACTTATCACTCATCTCTTAAAATGGCACCATTTGAAGCACTTTATGGAAGAAAGTTCGAGAACCCTGTTAGTTGGGATGGTGTTGAGGATAGAGTGGTAATTGGACCGAGAGATCCTCACTTGAAATGGAACAGCAAGTTAGTTAAGCTGATTCGTGAGCGATTAAAGGAAGTAGCGGATAGGCGGAAGACCTATCTTGACCTTAAGCGGGTTGATCGAAGGTTTGAGCTTGGTGAGAAGGTTTTTCTTCGTTTTAAACCCAGAAAGAGTTCTATAACTTTTGGCAAGGCTGCCAAGTTGTCACCTCGTTACGTGGGACCTTTCGAAATTGTCAAAATAATCAATCCTGTAGCTTATCGATTAGCATTACCACCTGCTTTATCTCACATGCATGATGTTTTCCATATTTCTTTACTTAAGAAATACGTTTCAGATTTGTCCAATGTCTTAAATTGGAATTCCTTATAGGTCAAGACCCGGGAATAATCGTGGTTAAACCCACACGAGTCTTTGAAACTCACCAATTACATTTGAGAAATCGTGAAATACAAAGCAATGTAAGGTCGATGGGACCGGTTTAACGAAGAAAGTGCAACTTAGGAAAATCGGAAGAAATGCAAATTGCTTTTCCTTTTCTTTTTCAATAAGATGAAATATTTTGACAAAACATTTTTTTACATGAACTTATCTTTTTCAAGTTTATATGAAAGCGATTGAGGGAAACATTATTCGAAATTTGAATAAAATGTATTGTGACATTGATTTAAGGAACTATTCAAGTTGGAAATAGTCGCATTGTTTTGTGAACTAATAAATTGGTTGACCTGAAGGTTAATCGAATATGTAATCATCGGGATGATGAATCTTTTAGGAGGGAAGCATGTAACACTTTGAACTGTTGTTACTTCCTCCTGAGCATTCAAGTGTTGATATATGATTTCTTCTATAAAAGGATGTGTTCCTTTGATTGTGAAGTCATGCTTGATATGGACTATATCTTCTTTGCAATTGAAGATCTTTGACTGAGTCGGAATATGATTGGACTCTTTTATTTCTTTCATTTTGCACCTGAGTTTAATCTGATCTCGGAATGAATTGTGGATTTATCCATCTATAAGACTCAGCCTTGGATCAGTGGCATTGATCCAAGAGATGCTTTAAGTTTATTCGAGATGAACAAAAATTATAGACCTTACGTGAAAGGTTGCAAGGTATGAATGCATTGAATAAGCTATTCCGGAGTCTAACTTAGGCTGATCGTGTTAAATGAATTGGTTCTCGATATTGTAATATCAGGAAGGTCTTGATCGTGGGCCAGGTAATAAATTGAGATACATTTATACTACTAGCTTATTATCGGTCTTTGATTGAATCCATTACGGGAATGTATATCTGTTGGTTCTTATTCTGAAAATTCTAAATGTTAGACCTAAATGGATTTATTAAGGTTAATAACCTATGGGTTGGATTAGTGTTAATCTAACCTAGCCTAAGCTAAAAGCTAGAAGTTCCTAAAGTTAGCAACCTAGCACTAAGGAAGTTAGACTAAGTATCACCTTATGATCTAACCTATGTTTTAACCTAACTAATGTTAGTGGAGGAAGGGGACCTATGAAGGGGTGCGAGCCATGGGCGGTAGTTTCTATGGAATTAAATGAAGGAGATAAGCATGAAGGACAAGGAATAAGTGGAGTTTTCAAACGGCCATTGAGGCCGACGTGGCAGAGTCACCAAATTTAGAAATGGTCTTTGATTTGCATTTTTCCATCGCCAACTATGGCGGTCGGTGGCAATGGAGATTGAGCGGGAATTTTGGAGTTAATGCAATTAATGAACTCGGTCTCCGAGCTCGGATTTCTCGGGAAGACATGCAAAAAGGAAAACTGGTTGTTTGTTTGGTTTTCCATGCGCTCCGGGTTTCTCTTTGTTTGATCACTGGTTCTTCGCACCAGTCTACTTGGTGTTGCATGGCAACTATGAGAATAACTAGCTCTTTTCTCTGTCGAGGAAAGTTTATAAGGCATGGAGATAACAAATTATTGTTGTTGAATCTAACGTGGAAAAAGAGGAGAAGGCTTGAGCTCTTTCAGAGGTCTTCTTCGGATTTTTAAGCAACATTACCAGGCATGTTAGGCCCTAACTTTTAAAAATCTTGCTTTCTTTCAAATGATTTCATTAGAACAACTCTGTTCAAATGATTTTTGGGTTCAGTTGGTTTTTAAGGTAGCTTTGTAAGAATTAGTTGTTGTATCTTCTTACTGGCTCGATTTTTCAAATGAACCCTTGATGGGTGTGCATTTTGTTTCATACTGTTGAATTATCTTGCTGTGTTTTGCATTTCGGTTAGATTTCGTAGAAATGCTTGCAAGGCTAATATACGAATTCGGCTTTGTGGGAGTCCATGAATTGTTTTCTTGTTTGATTCAGACTTCCGTTGATACCTTGTTGTTTCACTTGTTGAAAAGGATACTGTTGGAATTCTTGAATGTACAAAGATATTCCAAATTACATATAAGTTATGTCATGAGTAATATATGTCATTGTTGTTGTTGGACTTCTTGAAATGAAATTATGTCTTGGCTTCTGAAGAAGTACAGCCGTGAATACAATATGTTATTGAATTCCGTTGGAATCCTTGAGTAGATAGTATTTTTGACTTCTGTAGGAGTTTAGATTGAGAATATTACTTGGGTTTGACTCCTTTTGAACTCTTGAAGCGTATATTATGTTTTCCTCTTCTATATAAGCGTGGTTGTGAATACTTATTATTATTGTGCTGTTGGAATCCTTAATATATATATATATATATATATATATATATCTTGTAGTTAAACTTGTAGAAGTTAGTCGTGAATGCCATACGTTTCTACTTACGTAGGAGTTCGATTGTGAATACGGTATGTTATTGTTTTGGTTGGAATTCTTGAATTTAATATGTATCTTGTATCTTTCTACTTCAGTAGAAGTTTATTTGAAGAATACTACATGGGTAAGACTCCTTTTTAATCACTGGAAGCGTATATTATGTTTTCTCTTTTGAATAATCTCAGTTGTGAATCTTTGTTGTTATGGACTCAGTTGGAGTCCTTGATATGTAACTGGTGTTTCTACTTCTGTGTAAGCCCAGTTGTGATTACGGTCGATATTGACTCAGTGAGAGTCCTTGAAATGTATCTAGTATTTTAAACTTCTGTCAAGCTTGGTTATGAATGTTGTTGTTTTATTATGAATACTAAATGATATCGACTTCGATGGAGTCACTGAAAGGTAATTTATGTTGTAACTTCTGTAGAAGTTTTTGTTGTGAGTACTTTTAGGATTCTTGATTTGTTGTCATATGAATTCAACTTCAATTTAAACCTTTAATATAAGTATTGGTTGGATTTGGCACTGTTGGAGTCCATGATATGTTGTGTGTTGGATCGATTCTCGATTTCGAGTCTTAATTGCATGCATATCGTTTTGACTCTTTCTTATCATCGTTGTGTTATGTTTAGTTTGATTCTGAGGAATTAAAGGTTGGGGTTTCTTTATCAACTCGATTTTGTTGATACCCTGTTATATTTTGTAGTAACTCGACTTCAAATGAAACCTTGAGGAAAAATTTATTGGGGACTTGCCTAGATGAATGAAGCTTAATTGTGCTTTGTCAAACAATGGCGATGGGTATATTCATTTTGTTGAATATAATGGCACATCGGATGTTTGTTGGCCTTGGGATTCGAGATGAATAGTTGTTTTAGATGCATTTGTTCTTCTTGGTCACTAACATTTATGAAGAAATATATGAAAAGTATCTAGGACTATTTAGTAACTATAATACGAGTTACGCGTTATAGTCATGTTTGAATTACAAAAGAGCATAGTCTGAAATATGTTTACATGTTTGGTGAATTAATTTCATTTAAACAGGTTGTTTAATGAAAACAATTGGTGGATTGCAATTGTTTTAAGATTTAGTGCTTATCATGCTCAGTTCACCGAATCCGAACCATGTTGACAATTTTTGCAGATGATTGCCATAAGTGGTAAAGGCACGTAGATCTGATATGATGTTCAGATTGTTTAATTTGGTTTTATGATGAAATCCAACTTGATTCTCTGAATGTACTACTTGAAGAAAGATGTTCTTTTGCTGTTGAGTATTGTATCGAATATGCTGAATGCATAAAATGTATTTGATTACCTTTGAAAGGAATGAAAAGAGATATTTGTTACTTATGTGTTTGTATTCGTATCTTGACGGTTTGATCTTCTTCGGTTTGAATGATCTTGAGAGCATTGTTATTATTTTATAACTTGGAGAATTTTGTGAATATCTAAGTAGGCTTGCAAGGTTATGTGACTGAATACTTATGATTGTTTAGTAGTTCTATTATGTTCTATTTATAGCTAAATTGGAACTTAGATCATTGTCTTTCGGGAAGCTAGGGTTAAAATAAACCTGAGCGGGAAGCTAAATGAGTTGAATAAATTATTACTTCCTAGTCTTGATCTAAGGCAAGACAACGTTTAATTGGATTCTTAATCACTATATCTCAATACTAAAAGTAAGATATAATTTCAGTTATGAGAATTGATATAAACCTAAAAAAAAGGTTTGGTTAGCAATCTCATGTGAAGATTAAGGGTTATTGTCGATTTCGTTGATTTAGATTTATGTTTTTCTATGAACTCCTTGAAGGGACCTCTAGTCTTAATAACTTCTCTTGTGTAATGGGTTTTACTATGAAAGGTAGTTTTAAGGTGAGGACCCCAAGGATTGACAAAGACTACAATTAAGGGAGCGCACGATAGTATAATTTTAACTCAACGTAAGAAACACCTTAAAATTTAGTAGATCTTATCGAGGTAGATTTAAAGGTTGATGGCACAAGTCAACTGCAGGGTTGTACCTTCGAGAAGATTAGGATCTTCTCAAAGATACAACAATGCAGGTGACTTATGGTGACACCCTTTGCATTGATCGTTAAGATTTACACCTTAACTCGAACAAGTTACTCTGGGACTGATTAGGAACGTGGTCACGTTATAAGGCTACCCTAGGAGACTCGGGGTATCTTGACACACTGGATTAACTAGGGTTGATCTAGTATGTCAGCGTATCCCTAGTCCTCGGGAGCATCCCTATAACATTGTCATCTTACTAATCCGTTCCTGAGTGAATAACTTGGGACAGGAGAGTCTGACAGAAGTCAGTATAAGACATTCTACATAACATAGGAATGGGGTGAAGGACGTATTCCAGATTGACGAGTATGCGTCAAGGAATACGAGACATAAGCATTATGTTTCAAATCTTTGGCCAAAGTATCGCAAGCTGCTGATTGCGTTGTCCTAAGTCACCTAGTCTAAGGGATGAGATGCTAATGAATAATGGTAACATTTATTCAGATAGGTTCCTTGACGAGATCATTTTGAATCCCGAGAATAGGGAAGAGAACCACAAGAGTGTTGTGTTAAATAAAACGCCAACTCTTAATACTCGTGAATAGATCGGTAGATTACCAAGTCATGGAATGAATAAATGAGGTACTCCAAGTCATTACAATGCATATGGTTATCTCTGTTATAAGAATGGTTGTTTTGATTTGTGAGTTCTAAATTATGTATTTAGAACCGGAAGCATTTTCAAAAAAAAAAATTACTTGTTCTAATGTATAAAAATGAGGATGTTACGGTTTAGTAGAAACTCGGGCGTGCACGAAAGGATGAGCCTTAGGTTCAAATGAATTATCCATATTTGGCATTCTAAGAAGCACTTGAGGAAAAACGTGACCCAACTAGGCGTGTTGAGTGGATAAGGTGCCAGCCTGGAACCTTGGAGGTCAAGAAAAGGATATTCCATGCAAGGAATATTCCCGGAAGACATCATTGCAGAGAGTGGAGGGCTTACAAATGGATAATCATTCGCCATTGGAGGACCACATTGACACTTGGAATGTGATCTGTTCATGAGAGAAGGCATGGCGGTGGGTGTTGATCCTATAAAAAGAGATGCTCGGAAGCAAGGAAAACACATAGAGATAGAGAGAAGATAGAATAAGAATAGACACAAGTGCTAAGTAATATAGGGTTGCAATAGTGTTATATTTTAAATAACTCAATGTTAAGGGTTACAAAGAATTTAATAGTCCTATGTATGGCACTAGGGTCTATAACAAGGGTTGAAATGTGAGGGTATAACTAGGATCTCTCATCGGGGGAAGATCTCAGAGGGATTAAGTCTTTTCCATTTAACATGTATGGTCTTAGATGACCTCTTTTGATTGTAATACGACTACCATATCTATTTTGAGTGAATATATATAAGGTTGTGTTATGTATATCATGCTTAAGGGTGTAAACCCTCATGTTAAATGGCTATCATGGTTCATATCTGATTTAGCATGCTTATTACTTTGTTTCTGTAATGCATTAATGTGTGATCTGTTGGATGATCCTTTTTCTTATTAAATAAAGTAAATGTATTTATGATTCTCGTAAATCATCCTCCATTAATGGAAAAACCTTCTCACAATGCTCACATAAAAGAGGGCTCGGTGCTTATGCTTTCCTTGGGTGAGTGCCTAATGTCCGCTAGGTGATACGCTGACGCTTTTGGGTTAGAAATTTATATTGAGGGTAGATAAAATGACTACATCTTTGTTCTATTGTTGGGAGATATTTTCAAAGTTGTTGTGAGAACGATGCATGATGACGAGATGGCTTGACCTTGGGCGAGTGTCAAAGCATGGTTTAAGAGCATGAAGGATGAGTTTTCTTAGATATTTAGTACTAGACCTGAGTTTGATGCACGTAAATGGGTAGAAGAGCACATGTATCATGAGTTATATGAGACCTTATTTTTTTCTTTCCAATGGAGTTGTATGAATGGATTTTAGTGAATGCATCTAGATCAAGCTTGTACTATAGATCTCACGTGTGGATCCAAGATAAATATCAAAGACTCGCATGAAGTTGATATGACTTTTACACGTGTTATTTATCATTGTGAGATAAGAATGCTAACTATTTATACCATGGAATATGTTATTTCTACATTTTCTTGTTTGGAGGTTCTTTGAGTTTGAGTTCTTAAGGGAGCCTAAAGGATCATTTTTATATGGTATAGCCTTAGCTATAAAGATCTTGATCATTGCATTGAGTTTGGAAGCATTTACTATGGTGGCTAAACTTCTTACGAGTGTTGGGTGATGAATCTATCTTTGGAGGAAGATGGTGGACCTTGCATGGCTAAAGAGGAGAGGGAAGAGAGACAACTCAAGTATAGTGAAGCACAAAAAAGTGAGTTGGATAGAAAATGTGAGGTTGTAAGAGTGATAGATTTATAGAGGTATACATTACAGGAAGGAATTGAGGTTCACGCAGAGGACGTGGAGCATGAGAAGTCTGTGCTATCCCATCTTGGAAAGCGTAGGAGAGAGACCCCTTTTCTTCTAATCGATTTCATCACTTAGAGAAAGGAGAGTCATTGATGCACATCTAAATCTACTTGGTGACCAACCCCTAGCGCTTATTTTTCCAAATCAAGAGATAAGTATTGCTAACCTAGTTGGTATTGGTGGGAGTGACTGATCTGCACCTAGGAGGTATAACTTTTCATTTGGCACATCTATGGCTGCAAAATCATTTCCTATGTTTAGAGGAATATTGTTTGGAATGAAATTTGGGAAAATTAAGGGTACACAAATCTTGAGTATCACATCTAGAAGCGGTGTGGGGTACACATATGTTAGCGGTGTAATATCACAAACTATTGGCATGCTTTTCATTGTGACAATAGGAACACTAGGCACAACCATGTCAAGACCTTTACCAGCTACAGGAGGTAGATCTTGTGGAATAGAAGCTAGTGGATGAGGTGGACCTAACATATCTAGAGGATCTAGTGGATCAGGAGGAGTAGGAACTTGTGGATCCATTAGATCTAGTGGTGGAGGAAACACCGGAGGAAATCAAAGTTCTAGATCAGGTGGACAAGGGCCTCAACCACCTCAGCAAGTATTCTTCCAAATGTCTTTGCATCTACCGTAATACAAAGGTTTTAAGGATACTACAGAGCATGTACACAAGTGTGAAATACTATGACATGCAAAGGGGATAACTACCCCATAACGAAGGAAAATTAGTTTACAATGACATTATAAGGACACACACATAGTTGGTACCAAGATTATGACCCCCACCGGATAGTTATAGATTACATTACACTTTGTATAATTCCTTCTTAGTTGAATTTCATATCCCTGAGTTTGAACAAAAACTCATTAGCGCGTTGAAGGACATTCAATAAGGTATGGCGAGAGAGTGTGATAGAAGATGACATGCATTTTGAGACTCTCTTATCAAAATTATCTTATGATATTCACCCTTCTTAGCATTCTCAGTGGGTTTTTGTAGGGTTGATAACACCATTTAGGAGAGTACTTCCACACAAGACTTTCAAAGACCCGCACGAGGCCTTGGAGGCTTCCTACATGCTGAAACTATTGGAAGCATGGATATTGGTGTTATCCCTTTTCTTGAAGCTCATATTGTTGTAATGGTAAAGCGATTGGAGAAGCTATCTCGCAAGCTCAACACATGAGACTCACAAAGTGGCCTATGGTGTACAGATTGTGAGATAGAGGGAATATAAAGGATAGTTTTCCTCAAATATTAGTATGCACCATAACAAAGGACTATGAGATTTTCTACTACGATCATGATGCAAGTAGTTTTCCACTACTACAACACGTGATCCATAAGAATGTGTCTTGTTATTACGGTATTTTCACCTCTACTACTCATGACATCAATAATTGTGATTGATTAACCAAATACATGATTCCATTAATACTTGGTGTGTGCCAAACCAACCTCGTAAATAATTCTAAGGACAATGATCATCACTATGAAAGGCCCATAGATGGAGGGGCACATGGAAGAGTTTTCAAAGGAGGATCTCATGGTTGTGGAAACCATGGAGGAGGAATAAGTGAGTTCCCATGTGGAACTAGTTACAACTGTGGATGTATGGAGCACTATAAACGTGAATTCTCTAATGTCTGTTGCAATACTTTTGGTGTTGAAAGAAGCACATGTATGAGGAGTGCCTAGAGTTATTTTAACACATGAAGCAACAACACTTTGTAAGGACAAAGGTGTTGGAATGGTAAACATAAAGAAGGTCGACTTGTAATGGATTCCAAGGGTGGCATGCGAGTTAGAACTAGATCCTATACTGGTGATGATGTGAGATGAATCTATGCGTACAAGGGAAACATCAAGGTATAATCCACTTGTTCCAAGAGAAGAGGATGTGTATGGTAAGTATCTAGACCCTACTCATCAGAAATAGGTTTATCAAGAGACCATGGATGTAATTTGAAGCCTACAAAGAGAAATCTAGTGCCTAAAGGAGCAATCAAGGTAGTTAGAACAAAGGAAGAGTGCTTACGCTCTATAGAAGAATCGGATGAGGTTAGGGAAGTATGTAAAATGTTGAGGAAAAATAATATAATCATTCCTTTATTAGGGAATGGCAACAGGAAAAAGTACTATGCCCCGAGAGAAGAGCGCAAGAGGCGAGGTCCTACATGCTAACCTTCCTCCCCACATCCTTGACTATGATAAGGAGATTACCTTAAATTCAGTTGTGGGTGGATGGCTCTAAGAAATATTATGATTGACATGGGTGAGGAATTCCATGTTCTCACCTTGTACACTGAATCAAATGGGAAGGCCCCCATTACAGCCATCCTTGAATGTGTTGTATATGGATAACAAGACAAAGGAAATGCCCATTGGTGTCTTGAAGGATGTTGTTATCACTATCCAAGGGAAAAATTTCACTAGGTATTTTGAAGTCTTAGCGCTAGCTAAGGTAGAAAACTTTCCAGCATTACTTGGGTGCCCCTAGTGTTATAAGAACAATGTTGACCTATGGTTCAATAAAGGGTACATAAGTTTTGAGAAAAAGGAAGAATGGGTAATCATCCCCTTAACCGATGGGAAGTCAGCACCCTATACTGAGCCCTTGGGAAAATAATTTCTGATAGGATCTATGTGTTTTCTATCAAGGACCTTGAGGTGATTGATCCTATGGAATGAGTTATTCAATTTAAAGATGCTCAACCTATGAGTGATACCACTAATGTAGAATGCAAGAATTAGATGCACATGAATTATGAGTTAATTTGGTGGAAATTAATAGGATCTTTTACAAGATTTAAAAAGGTGCATTCAATCAAGCATATGGGAGGAAAAAGTTTCCAAGTTACTCTAGAGGGTCCAACCCTAATTTTTTATTACAAGAGATGAAGACCCAATGGAAGAGTGAGATCGAAGGAAGAACGATGCTCAACTATAACTTACTTAGGACCACAACATGTTTGTGGGTGAGCCATCGTGATAGCCTTATAGAGTGGCACAAAGTGAGAGTCATGTTCTCTATTATTTTTTCCTGAAGCAATACACCAACTATCATACAAGAATATCATGGGAAGTAAACTACCTCATTTGACATCCAAGCATGTGAGAAGGCCTTGATGGAAGGAACATAAGCATTGTCACCCTCTCTATGGGTGCATAAGTTTTACTCCAATTTACAAGGCTATGCGCACACATGGTATATTCACTCAAAAATGTGTCGTCAGATAGGAAATTGATAGAAGTTGACGAATGACCTCATTCAATATTTTTAATATCGGAGCACCAAGCCATCGATGGATAAGGCGTTGTAGGTTGTTAAGCACATAATGATGGGAGATAGTTCCATGGTAGAGGATATAATACATCGGAGCTATTGGATGAACCTAGTTTGGAAGCATGTTTTTATGAGGAAGAATCATAAGAGACACAACTTGAGTGTGTATGAATGGAGAAGGAGATGGGGAAGATGGTTTATGTGATAGATGGAGAAGGATGGAAAATTTGGATGTTGTCCATACTCAAGGTACCTACGAGGTTATTGATAGTGCTGATGAGAAAGAGTGTTCCTACCATGATCCCCTCAAAATAAATAAGGTTAAAATCGGCTCAAAAACGGAACATAAAGAGACCACTATTGGAGACTATTGGTCAGAAAAAGATGTTTGGAATATCATTGACCTATTATGCAAGTTTTAGGACTTATTTATATGTGGGTACTGCTTGGTACCCAAATTGATTCTCCCTTTACGACTAAAAGTACCGTGGTTTGAACAGATGCTTGGAGGAAAATAAATCAGAGTGTGAGTCATTTTGTAGCCGGGGAGGAATTTAGCTGACTCTTCATTCACTCAGGCATGGAAGAAATGGATATCACTATGAACAGGGTTTGACCTACCCTAACTAATTTAGGTTGTTCCTTCAACTAGGGTGAGAGGACCCATTTTGTAACCCATATTGGTGAAGGATATCAAGAGATCCTTATTTGCATAATCTTCATGAAAAACCTTGAGAAAATATGATCAATACAACACAATCTAACTCTCACGAGTTGTCACACTAGAGAGTGGAGATGTTTCCTGGACAAGGTTCGGGTTACTAAAGACAATAATTGAAACTTGATTGTTTTTGCATATTTTGGCAGTGGAATTTGTTAAATATTTGTGGATACACAGTACAAACAAGGGTAGTTCATGTAGGATTTATCATTTGAGAAATTTTTGGTGGGAAGTTTTGTAAGATAAAGTTTATTATACCAGATATTTGAGAACCTTTACAAATATTGGAACACTCACAGAAAAATGCTTTAAAATAGAAAAATATTCCTTCAACCGAAGGTGTGTATCAATGGAGGCCCAGAGATGCACAATTTCATACACTCTTTAAGAATTCAACACAATGGCTTGTGTCAAAACTCAATTAAACTTTATAAGACCCTTGTTATATCATGCTCATGATACACTCATGAACTGAAAAATAATCTGTATCATTGAAATGCAAGTAAATTGAATTTAAATCACTTATTTCATTATGAAATTAAATCTCTCTTCATAACGTAATTACAAATTCCACAATACTTGTCATGAGGGCAAGATTTTATGTCGATTTCAAAGGATTTCTAATTTAAGACTGCAACAGGCACATATATAACTATTTGAAAACATTCTGAAATAAAATAAAACACAAATATTCTCATGATCAACACAAATTCATTCAAGGTTCATTAGATTCATCAATAGGGAAAGTTCCTTCAATAGTCTCGGAGCTTGTCAATGGTTGTACACTTGCAACCATCTTGACATGATTAAAACTACAAACACGGGAAAATAAATAGGTTTCTCAGATAGTCTCTCATAAAAATGGTTTTTGTCAAACTTTCTTAGAAAAATTAACCCCCTTTTACAAGAGTATTCTCATTGCATTTATATAATTTCACTCGCTCACTCATTCTATTCCCCCCCCCCCAAAACATGAATATTTAAAGAAGAATATTCATTTCTATTTTTGCAAGGTGGAAAAGTTATGAGCCATTCAAATTCCCAATTCATATTTTATTTTCTGAATATAGGCGTTTCTTGGGCTTTCCCTTTGTTTATCTCATGTCTTCGAGTCCCATTCACCAAGTATAAAGAGGAGCTAGCGGAAGCTTCCACATGTCTCCTTGGTGTAACTCTAAAGGTAAGATCTAGAGGCGGGACCTCAAATGAGTGTAGGCTCTCCACATGTCCTAGGCCTAAGAAATTCACCTCAACCATTGAAAAGTATGAACATTGGCGAGAGCCACGGAAGCCTCCACGCTTCTCTTCGGCATTGTTTCAAAAGTAAAATTTAGGGGCAGGTCCCCAAATGAGTGCAGGCTCTCCACATGGTAAAAACCCAAGAGATTTACATCGGCCGTTGAAAATTCTGAGCATGGGCAGAGCCAAGAAAGCCTCAAAGTGTCTCTTTGGCGTAACTCCAAAGGTCAAAACCAAAGGTGGAACCTCAATTTAGTGTAGGTCCTCCACGTGTCCTTTTGCGGGTCTTAGGCATTTACCTTATACTTTCATGCCCTTCGCCATAATGCATCAAAATATCAAATAGACCCACCACACCACATCCAATTAGAAAATACCATGTATCCACGGATGTTGGGACAAGATTTACAAAGGAAACACAATCGTGGAAGATGCCCAACAACAAAATTTTTCCCCGTGGAGAGAAGACTGTAAATAATACCAAGACTCAATGTGATCCATGACCCAAGGAAGGACTTGACAACGAAACCCTGGTAAAGGAAAAGAATTACACATCCACATAGGAAGACAAAAAGTGCATCAAACTAGGTGGGCTGAAAATTTTAAATGAAAAAGGGGCAAGATTACAATTGAGCACCAACACTGGCTCCGACTTGGGGATGGGAACTCCCTACGAGTTCCGTAAGAACAACATAATAGACCATGTGCCAAAAAATCCATTCGAAATCGAAATAATAAAGCTTGCAATGTAGAAAAAAATTCCAACACCACAAGGAAAAACTGAAAACCCAACAAAAACCAGCTCCTAAGGACTGGGACGAACCAAAACAGAAAAAAATAGAAACAAAAAAGAACTAAAATAATGTAGAATGTACAATGATTTGTACCTTAATTATGAGAAATCAATCAAGGAAATGTTTCAAGTGCCTACCATTAACAAGTAACTCAAGCAATTCCCCATTTAGATATTTTAGGAAGAAGGTGTGCTCATCGATCCTAATATCAATAGAATAAGGGCCCATCAATAATGCATCAAACTTTCCATGTTTTCCGTTATCCTCATGTCTTCTATCCCATAATGACACCAAATCTCTTATATTGAAAGCTCTTGGGGTAACCTTTTTTCAAATAGTTTCTTCATTTTCTCCCTAAACTTCACATGTATTTGATGGGATTCTCTTCTCTCTTCATCTAGTTCAACAATTTGATTGATCCATGCATCATAGGGAATAACCTCTTGCTCCTCTAACTGTCGAATGAATTGATATGAAGATAATTACATATGCAGGGGAAGTAGAGCTTGAGTTCCATACACCAATTCAAATGGGCTCTTTCTAGTAGCTCTTTTAATAGTAATTTTGTCATCCCAAATAGCAAACTTCAATTGCTCACCCCACTTTCTTTTATTTATCTCCAAAGTTCTTCTAATTATTTTCAATAAATTTTTGTTTCTCAACTCAACCTATCCATTACCTTGGGGATTATAATTGGATTCATATGCTAAATTTATCCCATATTCCTGACACATGGCCACCAAAGGTTTAGCTCAAAACTCATAGCATTGTCAACAATTATTTTGGTAGGTACTCCAAACCTACAAATGATATGATTTAGAATGAAATCCATGACAATTTGGTGGGTTTCCTTCTTAGTGGGGATTTCCTCCACCCATTTGGTGAAGTAATTAGTGGCCACCAATATCCACTTGTGGCCTACACTTGAAGAATCTGAAATTTCCCCAAAAATTCCATTCCCCACTTGCTTAAAAGGGGCTTCAATTGATACTGGCTGCAAAGGGAGGGATCCTGAAGCTTTCAATCTTCCTGAAAAACGTTGAAAACTCTCACACTTTCTTACCAATAAAGTTGTATCCTTAAAAGTGTTGGCCACCAGTAACCAGCCCTTAAGATCTTATGGGTTGTTACTCTCCCAACAAAATGCCCCCCACAAACTCCTCCATGGAAATCAGCAATTAATTTCGGGGCTTCGTCCTCAGTGATACACCTTAAGAGAACTCCCTCAGGGTTTTTCCAAGCCAACCCATAATCAGTGATGATATATTTTTGGGAAGCCAATCTAAGTGACTTATTTTGATTTTTTCTTAAATACTCGAGACATTGCAGATGTCTGAGATAAAAAATAATATCCTTGTACCAGTTGGAATTTATAAATTTCTCAAGAATATTCAGCCTTTGTTCATCAACCTCATTTATCTCAACTATCTAAAAATTGCTTTATTTTATTAAATTTTTCAGGTCCAAACCTCTGACCAATTATGTAGTTTTGATGAGTATATCATATTCTTGTAACTTATTTTCCCGTCAACATCATTTACTAGAAATTTCCGTCTCTAAAAGGATATCCTTAACCATAGTATGAGGGAATATGACTTTATAACTTAAAATATATGGCCTAAAGATCTTTGTGGCTCTGAGAAAAGAAAAGGAATGTTTCTCCATGATAGTATACTTCAACTCTGCCCCTTGTAATTCTTTACTAAAGAAAGAAATTGGCCTTTCAACTCCTTCATCATCCTTCTATAGTAACACAGATGCAATGGTATTCTCAGAGGCAAAGGAAAACATTTGGAAGGCCTTTTTGTAATTAGGAGCTGCTAAAACAGGGGCATTTTTCAACGCTTCCTTGATCCCAGTAAAGGCTTGAATAGCTGCTTCCTCCCATTTGATACTCTAATCCTTCTTCAACATATTAGTGATTGGGATAGTCAATTCAAAAAAGTTAGAAATAAATCTCCTAATAAAATTTATCTACCCAAAAAAGGATTGAATTCCCTTTTTGGTTCTTGGAATAGGAACTTTGCTAATGGCTTCCACTCTCTCAAGATCAATCATGACCCCTTATTTTGATACAATATGTCCGAGAAACTTAGCCTTTTGAACCCCAAAATGACATTTCTTAGGGTTCAGTGAGATACCATATTCCTGCATCTTAACAACATATTTTCTAAATGTTGCAGGTGATCACTTATCTTCCTTGAAAAAACTATCACATCGTCCTGATACACAACAATGAAGTCATTTATATATCCTGAGAATGCTACATCCATTTCTCTTTGAAATGTGGCTCCAACATTCATCAGGCCAAATGACATTCTTACGTATACATAAGTACCCCATGGAGTAGTGAAAGTAGTTTTGATTCTCTCTGATTGCTTCACAACCACTTGTAACCAATTGTAACATTTTATCCATATTTGGAAAGGGGTAGTTGTCCTTAATTGATGCCTTATTTAAATTTCTAAAGTCCACACACAATCTTATGTCTTTGTTCTTCTTTCAGATAGGTACCGGTTTGCAACCCATGAAGAGTACCTTGTAGGTTGTATGATTCCTCCATCCCTTAACTTTTTCAACTCTTCCTGCATTTTTAGGGAAAGGAGTGGATTAATTGGTCTTTTTTTCTTCCTAAATGGCTTTGCATTAGCTTTTAGGGGTATTTTATGCTGAAAAAGGTCTTCCATATATGCTTTCAGTTTTGAATGTGACCAAGCTAAGCAGTCCTGGTACATTTTTAGCAATTAGACATATGAATGTTTTTCTTCTCTGTTCAAGTTGTTTCCTAGCCATATTCTCCTAGGTTTATCGTTTATGCCTAGGTTATATTTTTCAAATTCTCTCAAGGTTGACACGTGTCTATTAACAATGTAATCAACATTGTCAAATTTGATTCCAGTGTAACCAAACCTCTAGGAATAGTATTGGTTTTCAATTGATAATGTCTTCACCAAACATGGTCTCTTTTCCATCATTTTCACAAACCATTGGTTCCCACCCATACTTTTATTAGAAAACTCTCCTTTATTTTGCAAAAACCTTTGGACCTGGGCATCATCTTAAAAACTTGCCAATTCTTGATATTATCAGGGACAGACGACCTAGTCAATATTTTAATATCATATTCACAATAAGGGGATACTATACAATTTTCAAACCTTGATCCCAACACTACAAATTTATCTGCTATAGTATTTTACTTCCTGTCATGGTAGGTTATATTAAAAGAATCAAACATTTCAATGAAGTCCCAAACTGCATGTTTGTATTTCTTCATTATTTGATTATTTGTAGCATACATCTTTCTAACTTATTTGACTATTAACTCTAAATCTCCTTTAACAACAATGTCTCGACACCATATTTCCAAGCAATACTTAAACCTAAGAGTAGTGCTTCGTATTCTGCAATGTTATTTTTGCACTCAAAATTAAGTTTAAAAGAAACGTTAAACTCCTTTTGGCTTGGAGATATCAAGACAACACCAGCGCCATTACCAGATCTAGAACAAGCCCCATCAAAAATTAGGGTCCAAGGAGAACCAACCTACTCAGGATACTCGTACTCATCAATTTTATGCTCCTTATAATTAGCATAGCCCACAAATTTATCAACATCGACATCTATGTACAATACTTCATAAGAAGCATTGTTAGGGTCCTCAATGATATGCAACATTTTCTTCTCACCATACAACTTCACAAGGTTCCCCTCAATTGGTATGGTTGTATATGACATGTCCATTTGTATGCTTCCACCCACACTAGCTACCCATTTTCTAGATAATAACATCCCCCACTTGGCAAGACAATCCACAATAACCACATTCATGGTTAAGCATTTTCCTAGATAAGATACTAATTGCACTACTAATCCCTTGACATATCCAATTATTGGCACTTCTCTTGAATCCATAGCAGTACATTTCCTGAAATCTATTGTTACCTTGATATTTAACTCATTCATTACCTCAAGAGGCATTACATTACATGAGGCTCTTGAATCAAACATGCAATTATGTACCAGCCTATCTTTAATAATCAAAGTGGTAAAAATGGATCTACATCTAGTTGATATTCAACCAAAGAAGTTCCCAAATACACCTCAGGTGATTCACCTAGTTCCTCCAATACTTGTGGTATTTCTAACTCTACAACAATGGGAGCAACCTCTATATTATTAACACTTTTTCCCTGAGTAATATTTTCTTCCTTCAATCCTAAATATTTGAATGCTCTTTTTGTATGCTCTGGGATCCTAAGTAACTCAACAATGGGAACAGTAACCTTGATCTTACTCAAGATTTGGGCTATGTCACAATGAACATATTTGAGTAAGATAGTATTAGGAGGAATATTCACAATTTCATTTGATAGTATAGGAGTTTTCGTAGTCCTGGGCATGGGCGGGAGCAAAATTTTATTTAGGGGAATTAGGCCTTTGCTAGATGTATCTTTCTTAGGGGTTTCCTTTGGGATATTGGTAAGAATTGGAAATTTTGGCTTGGTTTGCGGCCCTCCCCCTTTGACAACCTTACTTCTAGTGTTATATTCTTTCTCCTGAGTAACTACTGCATTCATCAATAGTTTCATGTCCTCTTTGGAAGGGATTCCTCCATCATACTTTTTAATCATCAAGGCCCTTAAGTATTCAAAATCATGATTAGGTAAATAAAATTCTTACACCATATCAATTTCAAAATTATTAACATGAGGAAGAGGAAATACCCAGTGAACACAATCCTAGAATTTTTCAATAGTTCTGGCACTTATCAGTTTAGTTGATGTTGCCCCTTGCTATGAGTTCCTAGGGCACTCCATCATACACACATCTTCATATGCCTCATCATCATTTGCTTCCTCAACTTCCTTATCTACATCACATGGGGAATGTGGTAAGAAACACCTATCACACCACTCAATAACATTGTCCTCTTCTACGGTAGCAATCCTAGCAGTTAAAGGATCAGGAACCAATCTATTTTCTTGGGTTAAGGCTATTTATTTCCTAATCTAATGGGCCCTTTCCCTCTATCATTTGATATGTGATCACCTCTGGGATGATTTCCAAATCTCTCTTGACCATGTGGCTTGTGCTGACCATGGGAACTTTGTCCTATCCCTTTTTCTGCTTTGTCTAGTTTGTATGATATCTCTTTAACTGCTCCAGCCAAAGTCTTCACAACCTCTTCTAGATCCACAACTTTGTTTGACTGAGGCCTCTCAGGATTGATCAACTTGACACCCTCTCTCTTAGGAGGCTTTCTAACTACTTTGATGTTATTTTCTATTTGTAAGGCCATGGTGAAAGCTTGCCTCAATGTTCTCGGGTTCTTGTCTCTTAAGTAATAAGAATTTTTTTATCAAAGGCAATAGAATATTTTATAAAAATGAATCACCACTTGGACTTAGAATTATAGGTAGCCTATTCAAGGTTTTGTTGAAAATAGTATTAAAATCCTGAGATATTCATTTGGGTTCTTCTTTATATTTTCAAACTCAAATAGAAGGAACCTGGGATCATTCTTATCCCCATATTGTAGTATGAAGGCAATTTTCATCTCAAATCCACGAGTCTATTGAATTATCTAGTAAATACTTGTACCAATCATGTGCATCCTCTTCAAGAGTATAAATGAACAACTTTATATACACATCTTCAAACTCAATTTCAAAATATTCCATCATATTGACAAATAGTCTTAAATGCTGGTCACCAGTGATGGCATTATTCCCTTGAAATTTTGGCAACCTATTTCTGACATCTTGTGGCACCATATTAGGATATCCAACCATACCTCTGAAATTTATTGGTCCAAAAGTACTGACAACAAAAGGAGGTCTAGGTGGAGGCTGAGCCATATTACCTTGAGGAGGTGATCTTGTAGGAGAATCAAAATGATAAGGGACGAGGGGTCTTTGGAGCACAAGAGTATAACTCTCAAAGTAAATATCCTCTAATGACTCAGTTTCTTGGAAAACTCTATCAACCTTGGAAGAAGAAAAGAAAATTTGAGGGACACACTTTTCAGACACAAATGATGGCCCCTCTCCAGTAGGGGAACTTAAATTCACATGAGGACTACTTGGTTCAAAATCACTTGAAGACATATGGTAATCTTCAACCACAGATTGATCACCTTTCAAAAATGATATCTCCTTTTTTTATTCTTGATTTCCAACCACTTTCCAGACTTGTTTTCCTTCTAAATTTTTTTCCCAATTCTGGAAACAAATTTCTACTAGGATCACTAGTGAAGAATGACCTTCTTCTCTCCATCTTTAAAAATATCAATGACAAATTTCACTTAACACAGGTTAAGACACTGGTAATCATCAAAAATTTAACCAATTCGGAGTCGCCACCAAGGATTCTCACCTTATATGTGCAAATGCACTATAAATAGTTTGTCAAATGTCTATCAATACTTAATTTGTACAAATTTTAACAGATTTGACCTTCCTTTACTCACATTTATCACTATTGGTGCAAATTTAGTGGAATAACCACCAAAAACTAGAAATACTACACAAATGAACTTGTAATCTTGCACAAATATTACAAATCTCAATAAAGGATGATGTTTAAACAATGTATTTGTAATTAAACCATGTAAGAAACATTACCAAGGTCGGTATGTGTATGCATTTGTAAAAATATCCCTAACAACAATGTCAGATCGGTGTTGGTACCCAAATTGATTCTCCCTTTACGACTGAGCAACACCATAGTTCGAATAGGATGCTTGGAGGCAAATAAATTAGAGTGTGAGTCATTTTAGTAGGGGGAGATTTAGCTGACTCTTCATTCACTCAGGCATGGAAGAAATGGATAGCACTGTGAACAGGGTTTGACCTACCCTAACTACTTTAGGTTGTGCCTTCAACCAGGGTGAGAGGACCCATTTTGTAACCCATATTGGTGAAGGATATCAAGAGATCCTTAATTTCACAACCTTCATGAAAAACCTTGAGAAAATATGATCAATACAACACAATCTAACTCTCACGAGTTGTAACACTAGAAAATGGATATGTCTCCTAGACAAGGTTTGGGTTACTAAAGAAAATAATTGAAACATGATTGTTTTTGCATATTTTGGTAGTGGAATTTGTTAAATATTTTTGGATACATAGTACAAACAGGGGTAGTTCATGTAGGATTTATCATTTGAGAAATTTTGGTGGGAATTTAAGCAAGATAAAGTTGATTATACCAGATATTTGAGAACCTTTACAAATATTGGAACACTCATAGACAAAATGCTTTAAAATAGCAAAAATATTCCTTCAACCAAAAGGTGTGTATCAATGGAGGCCCAGAGATGCACAATTTCATACACTCTTCAAGAATTCAACACAAAGGCTCATGTCAAAGACTCAATTAAACTTTAGAAGACCCCTGTTATATCATGCTCATGATACACTCATGAACTGACAAACAATCTATATCACTGAAATGTAAGTAAAGTGAATTTAAATTGCTTATTTCATTATGAAATGAAATCTCTCTTCATAATGTAATTGCAAATTCCACAATACTTATCACGATGATGAGATTTTGTGTGATTTCAAAGGATTTCTAATGTAAGACTGCAATAGGCACATATATAACTATTTGAAAACATTTTGAAATAAAAGCAAACATAAATATGCTCATGATCAACACAAATTCATTCAAGGTTCATTAGATTTATCAACAGGGGAAAGTTTCTTCAATAGTCTCAAATCTTGTCAATGGTTGTACACTTGCAACCATCTTGACATGATTAAATCTACAAACATAGGAAAATAAACAGTTTCTTAGACAATCTCTCAAAAAAATGGTTTTTCTCAAACTTTCTCATAAAAATTAACCCCCTTCTGCAAGAGTATTATCATTGCATTTATACAATTTCACTCACTCACTCATTCTATTTTCCCCTCCAAAAACATGAATCTTTAAAGAAGAATATTCATTTCTATTTTTTCCAGGTGGAAAAGTTGTGAGCCATTCACATTCCCAATTCATATTTTCTTTTCTGAATATAGGAATTTTTGGGCTTTCCTTTTCTTTATCTCGCATTGCATGAGTCCAAGTCGGCCAGTAGTAAAGAGGAGCCAGCGGAAGCATCCACATGTCTCCTTGGCGTAACTCTAAAGGTAAGATCCAGAGGTAGGACCTCAAATGAGCATAGGCTCCCACATGTCTTGGGCCCAAGAAATTCACCTCAGCCATTGAAAAGTCTCGAGCATGGGTAGAGCCAGTGGAAGCCTCCGCGTGTCTCTTCGGTGCTCTTTCAAAAGTAAAATTTAGGGACAGTCCCCAAATGAGCACGAGCTCTCCAGTGGTCAAAACCTGAGAGATTTACATTAGACATTGAAAATTCTAAGCATGGGCAGAGCTAGCAGAAGTCTCCATGTTTCTCTTTGGCGTAACTCTAAAGGTCAAAACCAAAGGTGGATCCTCAAATGAGCCCAGGTCCTCCACGTGTCCTTTTGTGGTCTTAGGAATTTACCTTATACTTTCATACCCTTTTCCATAATGCATAAAAATATCAAATAGACCCGCCATGCTGCATCCAATTAGAAAAGACCACATATCCAGAATTGTTAGGATAGGATTTACAAAGGAAACACAATCGTGGAAGACATCCAACAACATAATTTTTCCCTACAGAGAGAAGACTGTAAATAATACCAAGACTCAATGTGATCCATGAACTAAGGAAAGGACTTTATAATGACACCCTGGTAAAGGAAAAGAATTATGCATACACATAGGAAGACAGAAAGTGCATCAAACTAGGCAGGCTGAAAAATTTTAAACAAAAAAGGGGTGAGATTACAATTGAGCACCAACATGTACCACGATCTTAAAGGCATCCACCACTCCTTGGGGGAAATGAAAATCAAGTTAAAGGAGGGTGTACGCCCAATTTAGAAGAGACCTTACCAAATGAATCCAAATTTACGTGTCCAGGTCAAGGAGGAGATAGACAAGATGATCACATCAGAGTCATTAAAGCTATAGAAGAATTAGAATGGATAATCCCTATGGTCATTAGCATTAAAAAGGATGGAAGGATAAGGATATGTGTTGACTATAGGGACTTAAATGTGGTATGTGTAATTGATCCTTTTCCAACCCCTTTTACCGAGGAAATCCGGAAGGAGTGGTTGGGTGTGAAATCTATTCCTTCATAGATGGATTCTCAGGATATCATCAAGTTAGAATTACTAAGGAAGACCAAGAAAAACAAATTTTTCCACTAAATGGGGAATTTTTTCCTACACGATCATGCCTTTTAGACTGAAAGAATGCACATGTTGTGTTTTCATGCATAGTGGTCTAGGCATTTTAGGATTTTATCCATAAGTTCCTTCATGTCTACCTTGATGACTTGATGATGTATGGACTAGTGAAAGACCATTGTGACAATTTTTGCTTGATGTTTGAAATATGTCGACAGTTACGCATATCCCTCAACATCAAGAAATGTCTCTTCACTACTCTATTTGGAACCCTGTTGGGGCACATCATATGTAAGGAAGGCTTGCTGGTGGATCCCACCAAAGTTTCCGTTATTTTGGGATTAGGGAACCTACCATCCAAAGCATGGTGCCTAGATTCCTTGGGCATATGGGTTACTACCAAAATTTATTAAGGGGTATGCCAAGATTACCGCACTATTGGAGAAGTTACTAAAACACAAAAGTACATTTCACTAGGGAGAGGCACAATAGACAATGTATGATACATTGAAGAATAGACTTATCATTACGCCCATATTACAATTTCCCTCAAGGGATAAGCCATTCCATGTACATGTTTATGCTTTAGGGGTGGCGATTGGGGAATTCCTAGAATAACCTGGAGAAGGATTTTTTGACCATCCCTTTTATTTTTCTAGTAGGAAGTTAACACCAATACAATAGAACTATACTACTACTGAGCATGAAGCACTATCAATGATCTATGCACTGCACAAATTCATGAAATATTTTTGGCAACACCCTTTATATTCTACACAGACCACATGGCATTGAATTACTAGGTGAAAAATCTCATTTTGCAAGGGCACGTATGTCGTTGGGTCTTCTTTTTCAAGAGTTTGATTTTATAGTTGTGAAACCGGGAAAGACTAAGTTAGGGCTTTACCATTTGTCAAGGATTGACTCATGGGTGGACATGTAGAGAATTGAGGATACAATGATTCCATACGTGTAACTACTTAGGTTGTGGCACGCGCCTCTCGACTTAGAAGATATTTTTGTGTTTCTCAAAACCGGGTGTGGCACCGGAGGGGAATGAACACTCTGTAAATAAAACAGTACTCATATGTGTCGTGCCCTACATGCTAATCGGTGAAACTTATAGAAGCTAGGACATGATGAGGTTTTGTGCCGGTGTGTTGGAACATGAGCACGTTGCAATCTTAGAGGGAGCACATTGTGGGATTGTGGGAGGGAACTATTCATGAAATTCCACCACATGAAATATTATACTAGAAGGGATGTGGTGGGAAAGCATCTACCAGGATTGCATTGAGTTTTGTAAGGCCTGTGACCATTTCCAGTTCCTTGGCAAACCAAGAAGAAGGATGAGATTTCTTTGAGGCCGATAGCTAGTGCATAACCATTTGAAAAATGGGCCATTGATTTTGTAGGACCAATTTCACCTACCACACAAAGGAATAGTTTAGGTTATATCATCACTTTCATTGAATACTTAACAAGATGGGTAGAAGTAGTGCCTATAAAGAACTACACAATAATAACATCATCTAGGTTCTTATGTGAAAATATAATCAGCAGATATGGATGTCCTTTGAGCTTAACAAGTGATAGGGCTACTCATTTCTTGAATGAGACAATTAGAATCTTATTGGCATAATTCATGATAGCCAACCACAAGACTACCCCATATCAACAACAAGCTAATGGAACAACTAAGGCATTTAACAAAATTTTGAGTTACACATTGACAAAAAATTGTGATGTGGGAAGATAGGATTGGGATGACAAATTATCAGCTATACTATGGGCGTATAGGACTACCTACAAAATTGAACAAGGCCACACCATTCCAATTGGTGTTTGGTGTGGAAGTTGTGTTACCAGTAAAATTCATGCTACCATCCCTACGTATTACACATGTAAGAGGGTTAGCTGCTAAAAAATTACTACATGAGTGCATGGAGAAGATCGTGTAGTTAGATGAAAGGTTATCACTTTATAGGTGGAGTCAGAAGACTGAAAAGGTGTAAAAAAATCATGGCATGATCGCCATATTAAAAACAAACAATTTGAGGTTGGGAAGATGGTCTTGCTTTATGACTCCAAATTTTTGCGCCATCCTAGGAAACTGAAATTCCATTGGTTAGGGCCATATATCATCTTGTACATCCTTGATTTAGGTGCATGCCAGTTATAAGCACTGGATGGGATGAGGTTACTAGGCCATTTTAATGGGAGTAGGTTTAAGCCCTACTATAAATAAGGCTTATGTGTAATCATAAATAAGGCAATATTACCATTTAGCCTAGGATTTCCTTTAATGCATTTCCTTTCTTTGTGTTTCCCCTTCTCATTGCTTGTTCCATTTTTTTTTGTTGTGTGTTGTTGTGCATTGGTAGCCACTTATTATTTTCAAAAACATTCTATGCGCAGAGGACCACACATCCATTTTTGTGTGGGGTGGAGTAATGTGACAAATAATGGAAGCTGGTAGTAGAAGCAATATTTTGATGGCTGGATTGAAAAATAAAAAGCGTGAAGTTTGGAAGATCATGCATAGAAAAGGTATACATAAGGAGTTTGGTGTCAGGAGAGCTTTACAAATACCATGTATAAGTATGAAAAGTGTAGGAACAACATGAGGTAGGTGATGTCAAAAATCAGGGTAAGGATAGAAGAAGTATCTTCCGTACAGTGAGTGTGCGCCTAATGATCTTCGGTCAGTAAGGATTTTTTCATGCCAAAAGGTTGTAGAAGTTTTTCACACAGGATTGGGTGTGAGGGTAAAAGTGTTAAAGGTTGGATTATGAGGAAAAATCCACCTTTATTGTAAGGTATGATGGTAGGTGGCATTGCATTTATTATGAAAAAGAAGCAAAAACTATAAGTAAGAGGTTGGGATACATTATTGTTACATTGCATTTGTGATATTAAATATCTCTTGTGAACTAGGGCATCCTTGAGAAAAGTTACATGAAATAAGGTTGTGAAGATCTGAGTGTATAGTGAGTTTGATTAACAAACCAGGGTGGAAAAATAGTACATGGACATGCGGTAAGGGTTGTTGGATTTTTGAAATCTACAAGGGAATACATTGTCTTTTGTAAGGAAGGGTTTTTCTAGGTTAGGGTTCCATAGCTAGGGCACATGATTGAAGGGATTTTTGTGTAAGAGTAGAGCCATAGAGTTGAGTAGAGCCAGATCAAAAGGAAGAAATAATTTTTAATAACCCGATAGAGAAATGACACAAAGGAAAGTAACCACCGTTTCACCAAAAAAGGGAAAGGGAAAAGGGAAACAAGTTGTTTCCACAAATTTCAATGAGGAATGGTACGCGGAGATGCAATACCCAGATTTGCATATTTATTGGAAAAGAATGGGTGTCTCACGTGAGAAAGATGGCTATAAGTGACTACAACCATCAAACAAGCACCATAGAGAAAGAGATGGCATTGGAAATGGTTAGACCTATAGACAAGAGGACACCAGACAAAATTCCCATCTACAACATGAAGTAAAGGTGAAGATGGAGAAGGTTGGGTTATTGCAACTCTATGAGTTTCCCTATTTTGTAAAACCCTAAGCGGTTGTACCAATGGCTAATGTCGTGCATGTATGAAGACCATTTATACTTTGTAGGATGAAGGATGAGGATAACTCCTAACTGATTTCCAAATTTACTTGGTCTTACCTATGAGGGAGATTTGTTTGATGATGACTTGGATGACAAGGACGCCATACAAAAAACTATGGAGGCCTATCACTATAAGAAGGGATCATGGTAATTGACATATTAGAAATTTCACCACCTGTGATGAGGATGGTCACGTGCCTAGTATCCAAGTTGAATGAACACGTGAGGTGAACACAGTCAACAATTCCTAGTTAAATGTTTTCCAAAAGATCTCAGAGGAACCATCTACCAAATCTCAACATTCATAACAAGAGGAGATCATCGACCATGCATGCGACTAGGAGAAAATCATATTTGGGAATGTCCTCCTTACCATTATTTTTCAGAAATTGGAGTTCCCATGGGCTAGAAAAATTTGTATGGGAGTACCTAGATGAGAACCTCTCCCCTGCCAAGAGATTTGAGAAATACACTTGTGACCACATGATGGAAGCCCACACGGTGTGCCTAGAGAAATGGTATAAGTGAATGCGTGACGTGTTCAAGGCCAAGTGGATAATATACCGAGAAATTTTCAGCTCTAGTGCAAGGAGAAGTCGAGTTTGCAGTATACCAATTTCTATATTGGCAGGTTCACTTTGGAAGAAAACACCAAGAGCCCATGGTGCAAATTACCTTTCTCCTTCACAACGACAATACTTCTAAGCCAGGGTCAACCACTTTAAGGAGGTAAAAAGAATGAGGTTCCATCTCAGTGCGGTGGACCAAGACTATTGCAAGTTACACAGGACTTTGATATACCTAAATAAGTGTGCTTATGTGGAGAATTATGTCTCCCATGACATACACATGATGAATCTAGTGACCTTACTTATTGCTTGGAAGAACCACAACAAGGGTATACCTATGCATAAGGATGAAATATGAGAAGGGCACCTATGTGGAAAATGATGTCTCAATCCCAAAATACCCTACCACAAGAAAGAAGGTCATGCCAAGGAAGAGGGAGAGAGAGGAGGCACTGAGAAAAAGGCACTAAGTATGCAGACAAGCAATAATTTGTAGGCACACAGGAGTTGAGTTCAAATCCAAACACATATGCATGGAGGAAGAAGTCCCTCACAGAGGAAAAACAAAAGACACCTAAGGATGATGTGCCATAACAAGAAAATCCCCCTGAAAAAGATAAATTTCCAACAAGGAAGGATTCACCTACTAAAGAAGAGAAGGAAGAATCTCCTATACTAGAATCACCAGTTAGGAAGAAGAAAAAGGTAGCATAAAATGCAAACTCGGAAGAAATGGAGAGTCTTGGATGCTTACAAGGGTGATCGTGACAATGAAGAGTGTGAAGAGGCTCAGGACCATCCCATGTAGGATGTACATGACTTCGAGGAAGGGAATGAAGAGAAGGATGAGGATGAAGAAGGAACTCATGGCAAAGGGAAAAGTGAGGAGGTGAACACTAAGGATCAAAAGACCCCAAGCCTTACTAAGGAGAAGATAGAAGATGCTTCGCAGAAGGGAGGTAGTAGGCATAATAAAAGACTTGGTGAAATAGGAGGTGGAGCATAGCGCCAATGAAGTACTCAAGGAGATAGAGGAGGAGAGTGTAGAGAAGGAATATGGGATCATGGGTGGAGATCCTAACCTAGTGGTAAGCTTTCCTAAGGAAACACACATAGGAGGAAAAAGTGTGGTAGCGACATAAGAGAAAGGAATGGGTTATATCAATGATCCAAATAAGGTATTACACATGCCCTTCAAAAGCACATGTCTTCCAACAAACTCCTTGCATGGTCTTCATTCAAAGAAGAGGGTACATACCCTCGTACAAGAAAGATGTTATCTTGGGATTTTTAGTCCCATGTTGATGAGCCAGAATTTGAAGTCAATCGAGAGAGTGCAATGATAATGAAAATACTAGATTCCAACGGAGTAAACCATCTAGTGAATGCTTAAAAATAATCTGATGAGAAATTCTATCTAATGCACTCAACAAGGTGTCAATGGAGGTTAAGGAAAGAATCTTTGGGAGGAATGATAGAGTAAGGGTCCTGGAGGAAGAACTGGAGAAGAAGAATGAAGAAATCATTGAGAAAAGAAAGGATTTAAAGTAGGAGTTGATCACCGCATAACTAAGGAAAAAATTGAGGAGGAGAAGGTGAACGTGCACATGAGGTATATAAGAAGATAGAGATGATTACAGAATCTATAATCTTGAAGCACCCAAACCTAGCCCCGTTTGAAGAAAAATACAAGTCAACCTTGCAATGCTTGGAAGACTTAACCCGCATCCTCACCATGGAAAGGTGACCACTCATGTTTGAGTCACAGAAGAGCCATTGATGCGCCATAAGGAGGAATAGAATATGAATATCAAGAAAATAGTCACTTGGTATTCCAAGATCCTCTCTACTATGAATACCTCCATGCAAATGGCTGAGGCTGTGTATGATAACTGCGCTGAGAGAGAGAAAGAATAGAAAGCATACTAGTTGCTACACATGAGGCAGATCTAAAAGAATTCCAAGAGAAGAAAAAAGAAAACAAGGTGGAGTGGGATAAAATCCTAGCCGAGATTGAGAAGAAGATGGAAGCAATTGAGGATTTTTGGGGTTTGATTAAAAATTGGCTTAAGGATCTGTATCCCTAGATCACCCGCAAAATGGACACGTTGGACGACCTTAGCAAGTAGTTGGAAGGAATTGTAGATACACTGTTGAATTCTAAGGGTGAAAAATTGAGCTTTGAGGAGGTGAGTGCTCTAGTGGGTGACCTACTTCAGCAGGTGTAGGGTGAAGTGGATTCCTAGGAGAAGATTGAGGTAACAATAAGGAAGGAGTTCCCACTCCTCTTACAATAGTAGCAAGTTCTTCGATTCTTTCATTCTTCCATTCTTTCATTCTTAATTAAAATTGTCTGGGTTCCTTTATTATTTATTCTTTGAAGAAGAAATATGTTTCTGAGGATGGAGAACAAGCTTAGTGTGGGGTGATGTTGGGCCTTGGAATATTGGCTAAGTACCAAAGGGCACACACTTAGGACCAGACTGTAGGAGAAGGGTGCGTAGGGAGAAGCACGCGGGACAAATATATGTTTAAGAAAGGTTTACAAGAAACCAGGTGTGTGCGGAAGGCAGAGCCTTGGGTTCAAATGAATTAGCCATATTTGGCATTCTAAGAAGCACTTGAGTAAAAATGTGACCCGACTAGGAGTGCTAAGTGGATAAGGTGTCACTGGAACCTCAAGAGTCAAAAAAGATATTCCACAAAGGGAATATTCCCGAAAGACATCATTATAGAGAGTGGAGGGCTTGTAAAGGGATAAACATTTTCCATTGGAGGACCACATTGACACTTGGCATGCAATCTATTCATGAGAGAAGGCATGGCAATGGGTGTTGATCCTATAAAAAGAGATGCTCAAAAGCAAGGAAAACACACTAAGATAGAGAGAAGATAGAAGAAGAACAGACACAAGTGTTGAGTAATAGAGGGTTGCAGTAGTGCTAGGGTTTAGAGCACTTAGTGCTAAGGGTTCTAAAGGATGTAATAGGCCTCTGTATGGCACTAGGGTCTATAACAAGGGTTGAAATGGGAGGGTATAGCTAGGATCTCTCATCAGGGAAGATCTGTAGGGATTAAGTCTTTGTCATTTAACATGTATGGTCTGAGATGACCTCTTTTGATTGTAATATGGCTACTAGAACTGTTTTGAATGAATATATATATATAT